>JAMAJW010000073.1:0-178216 GCA_023628855.1 Coniochaeta sp. PK30-01
GGGGAGTCGAACCCCGGGCTGATGAGTGAGAGTCATCGATGTTACCGCTACACCATACCCGATGAGATCGAATGTGGTTCCGAATTGATGGTGCAGTTGATCGATAATGGGGCTGATGTAGGCGAATGACTCGAGGTTGAGAGCTATGGTTGCCTAGGCCTGCCCACAACAACCCTCTGGACAACGCCGACAGCTAAAATATACAGTGTCACTTTCCTGGAGCAGGGTCCTGTGATTAAACTTTAGCAGGCTTTCATCTGCGAGGAAGGTCTTAAGAACAGCGGCGACGACTGTTTGCTCGTTGTGCCTCAGGGACTGTTATCCGGGCTGTGTTCAAGACCACCGCGTAGGGGGGATCTGCCAAGCAGCGGCCGGGTAAGCTCATTCTCCGAACATCGCGTAGGCCGTAGGGTCGGGAAAGTGATTCTCGAGCCTAAGCTAGGCTGACATGCTCCGGCCATTGCTGGCGTGAATACACGATATCCCGTTGAGAAGGTTTGCATTCCCTAGTATCAACATCATTTCCTCCCATCCGCACGCTGAGTCCTTCCATGATCCGTCGTGTTGAAACCATGATTCTTTTGGACAGCGAGGCCCAGCTAGGGCACAGCATGATGTTAATCAAGCAAGGATCTCAGAGACACCACCAAAGCAGATTTTTGTCAAGCTGACAAGCTTGCCGCCTTTCTAGCGCTGCTATAACGTGGTAAGTCGTCATGATGAGATCAGGCGCACACGGTGGTAAGTGAGGTCTAGAAAAGGGGGTAGGTAGCGAGTACATTGCCTTGCACAGTACCGACGATGTTTTCGCAAGCTGTCGGCCACGGCCTCCATTTGTTAGGACGAAGGGCACTCCATGTGTAGAGAGAAGTTAACTGGATGTCGAAGCCTCACCTCCTGAGGTTTGAGTAAGCAAATGTGACAGGAGCTGATAAGTCTTGTGTGGCAAGCCTGGTTTCCAGCAGCACTGGGGAAGAAGCAAGCCATGACTGCAAAGATGCACTCGTCCGAATGGTAAAAAGATAAGCCGCGAGCAGGCAATGTGTATAACTTGCGATCCAGTATCCGACGACCACAGCGTACCAAACAGCTGGCAAATCCTTCAAGGGGGGGACTGCAGGATATCTGCCTGACTTTAGCCGGCAACCCGCTCAAGTATCAGAGGATTGCAATGACGCCACTGAAGGCGGCGGATGCCATTCAGGAAGGCAATGGCGATATGATCACGAGCTGATGAAGGTGGGGGAGTAGCCGACCTCTAGCACCTGCCAGGTCTTGGGATCCAGCCAACTTTGCCGGTCGTCAGACTGATTGCATGATAACGGCAGCAAGTCCCATTGGTAAGCCGCAGATTAATCCAGGGTCCCGTTAGTTCGCGATGGTTCACACCCTGATCGAGATTCTTCAAAGGGAACTTTGGAACTTTGTCTGCTAACAAGACAATGAATGGCTAAGGACGGCGGGAGTGTCGCGTGAGCTCGCAGCGGAGAGCCAAGGACGCTTAGCCCCGAGTTCGGAGCTTCTCTCCATTCGCGCAATGATCTGCTTCTCGTCTGAACTCATCCGGCAGGAGGTGAGTCGTTATGTCACAAGAGGTTCCTGAGGTTGTAGCAATATAGAGATATGCAGTTGGAAAGGAGGGTGGTTCGTGCAGGAATACTACTTCAAGAGAGCCTGTGGGAAAGAGAGGATGTACTCCAAAAATGCGGTCACAGATACCACAGCCAAACATGTTGCAGAAGGGGAGGGGAAGGAGGGGCAAGTATGTGTATTCCACCTGTTGAGAAATCATGTGTCGAGAGTCGGAGAAAAGGCATGAGCGCAGATGCGATAGGGTCATCCTCGTGGCTGATGACGGCCTTGACGGGCTACAGCTTGAGTGGCCACGACAGCGAGAGAAACAAGAGGTTATCAGCCAATTCAGCCAGGACTGAGGGGATAGAACGACATTTTCAAAGCGGCTATGCACGTCTTGCGCATCTCATCCGTCGCTTCTCGCCTCAGTGCCAGGGGACATGCTGGAAACGGAATCTCGATCGTCTAGTTCACCTAGTCGGGCCCACAAGAAGATAGTGAAGCTTTCGAGCAGACACAGTGTTGACATGCACCGTTGGGAGAAGGCTTCCGCCAGTGTCGTGGCATGTTTCCCATGAGTAACACGTGGACGGACCAGAGGCATACTCCTCGCCGCAGATACTGAAACAGCTCCTGACATGTAGGATGCCGTGATAGTGCACGGCTCAATGTCTTGGCTGCTAGTGCACGGCGCGGTTGGTACTCCTGGACGGCGTCTGGAGCCGGTAAATATTAGGCCCTTTGACGGCAATGCGTATGTCATGATCTGAAGCAGTGGCCGTGTCGACGGCATATGTAGGACTGATGACTGAACCGCATCGTATCACTGCAAAAGCAACCAGAAGCTTGACGTGGGACCGAGGAGAGACATGTTTCGTGGAGCAGCGATCCTCAGTACACACAGTAAGGTGAGGCACTACTATGATGGTTACATCCAAGTAGTTGGTGACTAAATAATAGCATATGAAATTCGATATACTGCATAGGACCCGATGGCTGAGCATGGCGCTCCGATGCATGGGCACCCACGATGCTGGAGGCTTGTTCTCCCAGAGAGCTGCAGTAGGAATCATGCGCAGACATTGTCAGTACTAGCGTAAGGTGTGTGTGGAGTTCCGTTCAAAACGTCGTGGTTGGTGCGGTCTCGTGAGCGACGTTGGAAAACTGTTCACTCCCGCATGTCGGTACAGGTACCTCAAAGGCGTGTACCTTACCTATGACCCTCGCACAGCAGTCGCCAATTTGACAATGGGCTGGTGAGCCTGTTGGGCGAGGTAGCCGCCGTCGAGCTCTCCTGGTGTGCATATATCATATAGAACGGACAACGGTTCTGTCGTCAAGACCAAGTTCTCAAGAGATGTTCAACGACTCTTTAGTGCCGATCCGGAACCCCTGGTCTGATTCTTTTTTTTGATAACCCGTTTTCGCATACAAAGTTTGGCAGACAACGGGTCGGAACGGCAGGCATGAACTTGTTGCCTTACCTACACCTGTATCGGCTCAGTATTTGCTGGTATGCCTTCTCTCGGCAGCTGGGGATTCGGTGTACGGCTTCAAGGCTTTGACAGCCTGTGTCGAGAATGGTCTGGCTAGGGTTAAGAAAGGCCGACGGCATAGCCTCAAGACGTTGCTTGGCCCGGGATGGCCTCCGTTGGGCTTTGTTTCATGGCGACCTAGGGACGTATCTGTATTCGCGCCCACCTCGGAAAGAATGTATGAAGATCATCGCCAACCGTGCATCTGCTGCTCGCGTTGCTTGTATTCGGGCCCCCTGATTCTCGCCTCATAGACCAGTTCGACATTGTGTGCTGTAATTTTGCCAAGTCGACCATGGTCGTCTGAACAACCTCAGATGTTGAGTGGAGGGAAAATGGAGATTCGCAGAACTCCATATTGCGGGCTAGTGATGCCGGTAGCTGCCCGCAGTACGGCTCCGACCACAGTCGAAAGGAGTGAGACCCTCAGGACCCTGAAAGGAAAGGCGTGCAAGTCACCGCAATGCAAATTTAATTGTGTGGGTACCTTAACTTCGGGTGACAGTCGTGACTTTTCTCAGTTCCACTTTCGTATCTGACACGGTTTTGATCCTTCCATGCGAGGCTCAAGAACAATCTTCATCGAGGCAAGGGCAAGCTAGGCCGACCTTTGAGGCTCGTCCATCAACAATCATGGTATTCCAGCTGCCGTCCAACCGAATGTGTCATACAGGTCTTGCAAGGTCTCACAGATAGATACTGATCTGGCCGGGCAACCACTAGGTAGGGAAGTAGCAAACGTTAGCCAATGCGCCTTGGGTGATTGGATAAGGTTCCTGAGGTTGGAACTCCAGCTCGCTTCGACGCTGAGATACCGGTATTCTCTCCTCGCTGGTACGCCGAACGGCAGCATGAAATTTGATGCACGTCGTTGCTGCGCTGTGGACGGGAGCCTCTTGGTGATCCCAAGCGCGCATCGATCTTGATGCCGTTTTAACACAAGACTTAAACAGAGCTGATCGACGAACAAAAAAAAGCCGAAAGATTGCGCGTCAGATCACGGCATTTGAATGACTCCTTTTTGAAGTCACATGGCGCTCACATGTCTGCGCTCTGCAGCTCCATCAACTCGACGATTCCATTATCATTCGAGGGAGAGACACGAACGTGAATAAAACGGACTGACTAGTGGGGCTCACTGTACTTGGTCCCTTTGTAGCTCCGTGAGACGCACGATACCTTCCATGGTGGGGCCTCCCGTCCTCAACCGACACCCACTCTTCAGTGATTCCCGTCGCCTAGACTCGCTTGTACAGCAACGTCAGATGATAGAGGATCCGCGGCAATAGCACTGAGGTCAAGAGGGTAATCATATGGTAGACTCAAGGAGTATTGACGACTCTCCGGGTAGCTTACGCACTCTGACTCCCTTTGACTTACGAAATATCATCTGCTGTAGACGTATCAAAAAAAAAAAGAATTCCTGAAAAAAAAAGTAGTTCATCAAGGCCGGTCGGTGATCCTTGTCACAAAACGCCCTGGACCCCTGCTGCCGTCATTTCACTGGCCCCACTCGCTTGAAGAGCACGGGCCAGATGCCGCAAGTTTGACCAGCCAACAGTGGGGTGCTTGGAGCTCAACCAGGGGCGGTACATTGCGCGCATGTACCGCTTTGGCGCCTTGCAACCTCACTTTCGCGCTGCCATTTGACCTGCTTTCGAATGAAGGGGCCGTTGACCCAAGCCCTCAGCCAGTCAATCCCCGGACACACGAGGAGAGGGCGAGTGAGACTTGAAGGGCCGCAGGGACCACACCAGGCCCAAAGAAGGACTGCAAGGGCTCGTCCAGGGCTTGTCCTGGAAACGGACAGAATCAAATAAGTAGCCGCTCCCCCCAATCTCCATCACGAGCTCTTCTCTTTTCCTCTTCCCTTAACTATCACCTGCAATATCAAGGTACCTTCACCTATTTTTGCCGAGATATACCTAGCAGTATCTGTTTCTCAACAACCCTAGAATCACAGAGTGATCATCCATTTTCTTTTGCCTTTGCATATCCGTTTTTGTTGAGATACCCAATTATACCCTTTTCGTTTTAATCAACATCATTCACAATGTCCGAAGTACAGAAGCCCGTCGAGGTCGCTCCCTCCACTGAGCCTGTTGCCGAGACCAAGGTTGAGGAGACACCAGCACCTACCACTGAGGCTGCGCCTGCAACTGAGACCGCTGCGCCGGCCGTCGAGGCCACCACAGCCGCTGAGGAGACCCCCGCCGCTCCCGCTGCCGAGGAGTCGACCCCTAAGAAGGAGGAGGTCGTGCCCGTTGAGGAGGGCCACCTCGAGCATAAGGGTTCCAACTTCCCCAAGTAAGCACACATGCTCCACTAAGCCATATTTCAGCAGCACGCAAATCTAACAGCACAACAGGAACTTCCTTTACTCAAAGAAGTTCTTCTGGTTTGGATCCGAGCCCGTCGACGTCAAGTCCGTGGGCACCTTCAAGCATGATAAGCTTGCCGATGTTGCCCACCACGTTGCTGCCTGGGCTTCGGAGACTGGCAAGGGTCTGCTCTTCTTCAGCGAGCGCAGCGATAAGACGGCCCCCCATGGAGCTATCCAGCTCGTAAGACACCTTTTTAGAGCCCTATATTTTGCAACGTAATGCTAACAAAGACTTATTCAGGCTGAGGCGACTGAGCCCGCTGCCGAGGGAACTCACAAGTTCCACTTCACCTCCAAGGGCCACAATCACACCTTCAAGGCCGCCAGCACCGCTGAGCGCGACAACTGGGTTAGCCAGCTGAAGTTGAAGATTGCCGAGGCCAAGGAACTCGCCAAGTCGATCCCCGAGAGCGAGACGTACAAGAAGACCCTTGAGAGCTTCAAGCCCAAGAAGGAGGAGAAGGCCGCTGTTGTTGCTGCCCCTGTTGCTGCTGAGCCCGCAACCGAGACCACCGCCACTGAGGAGACGCCCCAGGTTGTTGAGCCTGCCGTTCCTGCTGTTGAAGAGCCAAAGAAGGAGGAGGCCAAGAAGGAGGAGCCCAAGCGCCGCTCTGCTAGCCGCAAGCGCGCTTCCATCTTCGGTGGATCTCTGTTCGGCAAGAAGGAGGAGGCCAAGAAGGAGGAGGACAAGCCCGTCGAGGCTGCTGCTGAGACCACGGCTGCCGAGACGGAAGCCCCGGCTGCCGACACCAGCGCTGTTGTGGCTGCCGAGGCTCCTGCTGCGGAGACCACTGCCGTCGTCGCTACTGAGCCCGCACCCGAGGTCACCCCCGCCGAGGTTGTTGCACCTGCTGGCGAGACCAAGGCCGAGGAGCCCAAGACCGAGGCCAAGCCAGCTGAGCACAAGCCCAAGCGCGGCAGCATCTTCGGCACCTTGAGCTTTGGCAAGAAGAGCAAGGCTACTTCCCCGGAGCGCTCTCCTGCCCCTGCCACTGAGGAGACCCCAGCTCCCACGGAAGCTGTCGCTGAGACTGCCCCCGTCATTCCCGCTGTCGAGACTACCGAGCCGCTCTCCGCTGAGGTCTCGTCCCCTGCCACCGTTCCCACCGAGACCGTTGAGGCTGGCGCCCCCGCCACCAATGGCGAGGTCGCTGCTTCCAAGAAAGAGGTGAAGAGCGACAAGCGCAAGAGCTCTCTCCCATTCGGCCTCGGCGCCAAGAAGGAGAAGGCTACTTCCGACGAGGAGACCGAGAAGCCAAAGTCCCCCTCGCCCTTCTCCAAGCTCCGTCAGACCATCAACCGCAAGGCCAAGTCCGACAAGCCTGCCGAGAAGGCCGCGGAGAAGCCTGCTGAGGACAAGGCTGCGGAGGCTGAGCCCACCGCCGATCCCGCCAAGGAGGAGACCACCGCCAAGCCTGCTGAGACCGAGGCCCCTGCCGCTGCCGAGGAGTCTGCCGCGGCTGAGAAGCCTCTGGCCGCCACCCCTGCCATCCAGGCTGCTGCGTAAACGGTCACGCTCCATGAAGGTCACGATATATCGAACGATACCTTATAAACACGCAACACGTTCCCTAGGTTTGATTTGGGAATCGGAATCTGCATTTCAAGATACCCTGTTGAAGACGGTCTGGTGTGTACGGACGGTCAAGCCGGCGAAAACTGATTTCGATCATGGACCTCGGCTTGGGCAAATGTCATCACTTGGACCTTGCATTGCTACTGAAAGTATTTTCTCTTTATTCATGTTTTACTTGTCTCTTGTGTGTTGTTTTGGTTGTTCTCTATCGACTGTTCCTGCGTTTTGATACCCTATACCCCGGCGGAGAGAAACAGTCGTTTGGAATGAACCGGGCACCGGCGGCGACGGACAAATCACTTATAAAAAGAAACGAAAAACAAAAACATGGTTGATGTGCCAGTTTTGGTACTGTGGAGGAGGATGCGGTTTATGATATCCCGCCGGGCATCTGTTGCTGTTCCATAGAGCGGACTTCTCTGGCTGCCATCAAACCCTCACTCACTAATAGCTAATAATATACCCTCGCGTGTTGAACTTCGCTTTCTGGCCTGGTGGCACCCTGTCGGATCCTTACCCATCTGTGACCTTTCCACTCGAATGTAGCAATGATGTGACTTTATATTGTTGATTAACTATCATTGAGCCGGCCAGCAAAACACGCCTTAGTCTCGCTCCCGTGGCCTTGTTGACGACTCGGAAGACATAGTCTCTGTCTCGGCCGTGGTTCCACAGGATGCCTTCCACGCCATTATTCGACGATTGCCACCCCCTCTGACCTCAGGGGGACTGAACCTCGTTTTTCGCTTGACAACTTTCCTGCTACAACATGCATGTACTCTGCTGAAACTTCCAGGTTCGCTTCCCTTCGCTAAAACTCCGTATTTGTATCATTTCTCGAATCTTTGCACCTCCTCCAGAGATGAGTTGCGCCGCCGCTTCCATTCTTTCAATCAAACAATCCTCCATGTGATTAACGCCAGTCCAAATGCGAGATGAGACGTCGTCGTGTGCATGCTCCTGGAGTGTGGGTAGAGAATAAGTGAATCTATTGTTCGGGACATCCGGCGATGTCTGATGTGCTCGCTCTGAAGCACCGATATAGGATCGTGAGGGATCCGTGGTTTTGCGGACCCTAGACTAGGAAGAGGTCGTGGAGTGGACGGGATATGTACCGTACTTAGCGACGAGTTCGTCGATCTTGGGGATGAGCTCCGGGATGCGGAAGGGTTTGGAAACGACATCATCCTGGACACAAGCGACATATCAGCAGGCAGAATGCAATAGGGGACAAGCAGGTGAGATACTCACAATGCCAGCGGCCTTGGCGTTGGTAATTTGCTGTGGCCGGGCATACGCCGTGACGGCAATGATCGGTAGATGTCGGGAGATGGTACCCTCTGCCTCTAGCTCACGGATCTTCCTAGCACAAGTCATGCCATCCATGACAGGCATCTCGAGATCCATGAGAATTACCGAGACATTGATACGATCGTCGGGGCTTTTTGCCTCGGCGCTTTTCCAGAATCTCGATTTCTGGAGCACCTCAAGCGCTTCGACGCCATGGTTCGCAACATGCGTGTTGTTACCAGATATCCTCAGAAGTCGTGAAAGAACTCGCTGATTAACAAGGTTGTCCTCGACTATGAGGACATCGAGAGGCGGTGGTCGGTTGACGTCCCGCATCTCAACATCTGGGGCTGGCGAGGTAGATTCTCGCACCAAGGGTTCGGGAGGCGGCAGGGCTGGCTGGGTCGAGTACTGCAGCCTCGAGGCAGCAGGTCGATGATCGGGCTTGATAGGGCTGGCTTTTGGCGTCGGTGTGTCTGCGCCGCGCTGTGGCTTGGGATTCTCGCTCCGCCGACTGCGAATGTAGAAATTGAAGGTGCTGCCGTTCCCTGGTTGCGACTGCACGCCAATCTGGCCACCTTGGAGCTCGGTCAAGGTTCTACAGATGAAGAGACCGAGGCCGGAACCACCGTACTGAACGTGCGTCCTGGGAGAGGCCTGCTGGAATCGCTGGAACAGCAACTTCTTCTCGTCGTTAGTCAGGCCTGGTCCGGTGTCAGAAACTGCCAGCATCAGGCTGATCTTCTCGCCGTTGCCCCATTCGGCCTCATCTGTGGGATCCGCTTCGTCGTTTCGGCGACGTGGAAAATACATGAGATCAGACTTGGAAACGTCCTTGGAAGCTCCTAAGCTGATGGTGATAGTCCGCTTCTCTCTTCCTATGGTAAACTTGATGGCATTGGTCATGAGATTGATCAGCACTTGGCGGAGTCTGGACGGATCCAACTTGCACCAGTCGAGGCCCAGATCGAGGTATGTCTGCTCTATGTGGAATTCTCCCCTGATGTCGTTGGACCGAAGTTCTGGTTCGAATATCTTGAGCACCTTCTCCACAACCACTATTGGCTGCACGTCGACCGGAGTAACAAGGAGCAGCTTCGAGTCGAGTTTGGACAGTGTCAGAATATCATCCACGATACGCTTTTGGTGATTAGCGCAAAGCGATATCGTGTTTGAGGCTTCCACGCAGCTATCGAGAAGGACATTGAGACCTTTCGGAACATAAGCCGAGTGATCCGCGGAACGGTATCTGCTAATGGATTCACTAATCTCATCAGCACATTGTAAAACGGCGCTCAGAGGATTCCGCATCTCGTGGCTTGTGATGTCGATGAAGTTCTCCTGCTGCCGCTTAAGCTCAAGAGCTTCCTCCCTCCTCAGTTTCTGGAAGTTCTCAGCCCACTTTTGCTGGGAGATGTCCGTCATACAGCCGAATATGCTCTTCAGATCCCCTTGCTCATCCTTTTCGGGATATGCACTCATGAGAACCCAGGTGTCGATAGGGTGGCCATCGTGGGCAACTCGGGAGTTTTTAAACCTGAATTCGTGACTGATAGACACTTTCTCGTTCACCAGCTTTCTCCACACTTCCTCTACCCCTGGTCTGTCTTCGTCTCGTATGCTTTGCATCCAGACATCCATGGTGTTCGTCGACCTCGGATGACGTGATATCTCCCACCAGGTGTCATTGCAGTAGTTGATTATGCCCCGGCCGTCAGCGATGAACATGCCAACGGGAGCGAATTCGGCCATCCTGGTGAATCGGTATTCACTCTCTATTGCCTCCTGTGTCCGCTGGCGTAGTTGCAGTGACAGCTCCTGCCGATCCAATGCTGCAAGACGGGCGGCTTTCTGTCCCCGCTTGATCTCCTCCTCGAACAAGACCACCGATGCAAGGGAGGTTGCCAGCTGCCTGGCCAAGAGATTGACGAAGAGCTCGTAATCATCGTCGTAAGGTCGTCGAGGGTTGACTCCTAGCACTATGAAACCCACCACGCTATCCCCCGTAGTAGGATGAACGGGAAATACCACGATTGTACGGCACGGATCTCCAAAGCCTCTCCAGTCTAGACCGTCAATGAGTTCTTCCGGCAGTGTCCCATCTTCTGTTTTCAACAAAACGGGAGTGGACGGATGAGCCAACACTTCTCTCATATACGGGGCAAAGCCTTCATCGCTCGTGCGGAGATCCATGCTTGTAACAGCGGCCGGGTGGCCTGCCGGAGCGCCCAAAGATCCTTCTAGGATTATCTGGGGAGGGTTTGCAAGGCTCCCAGAATGCATTGACGAAACCTCACTCTCCGAGTCGTCAGCCACTGAGTAAATCAGAGCGAAAGGGACGTCATATTCGCTGAACTCGAGCCCCTGTCGCACTTGTGTCCAGAAGCCCTTGATATCTCGGGCCTGAGACACCTTTTCGCCGACTTCATTCAGAGCCAACATTCTTCTCTCATTAATCTTCCGACGCGTATTTTCGAAGGCAGGGTTGTAGATCGCAACAACAGATCCGTCGCCTCCAACCAGAGGAATAATAGCCCAGTTGAAATAGGTCTCCTCGATATACCCGTTCCGGGTGATGTAAAGCCTATCGTCATGCTTCATTGTTGCCTGGCCTGCATTCCAGGCAGCTTCGAAGAACGGGACAATATCGTGCCATATTTCCGCCCATGCATCTTGGTATCTCATTCCCATCAGCTGAGGATGTTTTTGTCCAGCCAAAGCAATATACGCTTCGTTGTAGATGGCGACATATTCGAGGCCCCAATACATGGCTGCCGGATGCGGACTGCCCATAATCATGTTTGACATGGATCGCAGCTCCGAAGACCAGTCCTCCAAAGGACCAAGCGGTGTTGATGCCCAGTCCACAGATCGGGCGAAGGAGACGTGCGCGGGGATATTCGGCGTGTCGAGGGGTATTCTTGTCCAGTCGAACGTCAGCGACGACTCCTCTGGCTCGGCGCTCACGGTGTCGTAGCGGTGCTTATATCCAATAATGGAATCAAGGACAGCATCAGGTGTATGCCTAGGTTCAGAGTGAGATCTTGCATGGGAGCCGGTCGGACTCGAGGGCCGTTCCGCGCCTACGAAATAGTCAATTTCGCTCGCCGGTCGCTCTTGAGGAATTTCCGCGGCTCTCATCGGCGTGGGGCCCCGCGCTCGCTGATCCAGAACCGATGATGCTTGTGCAATAGGACTTGGGGACGTCGGTGTGATTGACACGGCGCTTGCGTTTCCACTGACAAATCGGAATCGTCTTCTGAGTGTTGAGCATGTCCAGCTAATGCCTCCATAGGACAACGAGGGAAGGCACACGTCCATTGATTCGTTGTTCTTCACGAAGCTCAGTGTCCATGCCTTGAACCGCGAGTAATCTGAGTTGTGTTCCGGATCAGCAGAATCGCCTTGGACCAGTTTAATCACGCCACCTGAAGCCCTGAGGGACGCATTGGCGAACACGATGTTAAGGGGTCCCGGACTGAGGTTGTCCGGGTTCTGAAGGTCAATGACAAAAGTCGGTCTCTCGTCCTGCTCTAGAAGTTCGATCACGCTGGCTTGTTGAAGAAGCTGTAATGCAGGCGGTAGCAGCCGGTTGTCCGGGCTGCGTGTCGCACCGGCAATCTCGAAGGATGCCCAACTACCAGGAGTACTCGCAGACCGTGCGGGACTTCCAGCAACCTGTCCCTTTGGAAGCCTTACTGTGGTGACGCCTTTGTGAGGCTCACCGCCTATCATGGAAGCCACGGCCTCCGAAGCAGACCAGCTCGGCGGTCGTCCGAGCTGATGTTTTGACGACGACATAGAATAGAATAGGGGGGATGCCGCAAGAACCGGGCGAGATGTTAGAGAAGCAGGCGTAGATGGTAAGGAGCCGAGATCGATCCTGCCGGGGGCTGACAAGCGCGCCTTCTTCAACGCCGGCGATCCCTCGTTCAAAGCGTTGACCTCGTCGCCTTCCTCCTCCTCCGAGGGCCGCTTGCCCTGGAGTGCCGGTCGTCTTTGCGAAGAATCACCGGGGTGATAAGTCGGGCTTTGGCGTGGTGCGAAATGCTGATCCGGTACAGGCTCCCTTCCGATGGCGGGTTGATCGCGCACTAAAGGTGTGGACGTTAAACCATACCGACTGATTTCAGGCGTCCCGTCGCGTACCAGCTGCTGAACCACCCCGGAAGTGTCGTCCGAACTGCTGGCAGTAATTTGCCCGATGGCTTCGGCGAGCGGGCCTGTGGCCGCAGGCAAGGGGCTGGGCGGTCCGGATAGCGGCGTTGTGACAGGAGGCGGTTTTAGGAGGTGATGTGGAGAGGAAGAGAGGTTGTCCTGGCCTGGGAGGGGATTCCACTTCTGCTGCTCCAGCGGCATTAAATAGGAGCCTTCCTTGGACTGGGATTATGTAGGTGACACCAGACAGGTCTTGGTGTCAGTCCAGCGAAGAGTGGTCAGCCTGCAGTTGATACGACGGCTCCAGGCGACGCCGAGTACCCGGAGGCTGTTGTAGATGTTAACGCAGGTGAGAAGAGCCGTTGGTCAGGACCTGGGTTCCATGGAAGTGTCTTCGACTGGGCCAGGATATGTCAAGGACAGCAGCTCCGTGACCAGGCGCATGGCCTCGGGTCAGACAGAGTGCAAAGGGGGCTTCAGCTGGCGCAGGTAAGCAGCACCCGTACTTCGTACGGTGGAGGTGGAAGCAGAAGGCAACGGAAAATGGTCAAGATTCCGTTTGCTTGGGGTAAAACTGGAAGACAAGGTGGACCGCGAGGTCTCCGTCTCGGTGCTCAACCTTACAATTATGAAGGCACACGGGGCAAAAAAGGGTGGTACGATTTGGGGAACAGGCTCCGGCCCAGTCAAGTGTCCTCAATACGGTAAGGTAGTAAGGCCTACCTTACCTTTTGGACACGGGGGACGTTAGGTGGAGACGCAGCAGGCGAGGTACGGTACCTAACACGACTAGGGAGTTCCAGGTTGGTGAAAGTGCTGGCCACTGGAGCGACTGGTCAGAACAACGGACACAAGAGAGACTGTAGGAATAGCAGGATAGATACCAGCAGTACCACGTAGGATAGTGCATCAAGAAAACGCTGAGAAACCGTGAGTTTTCTTCAGTCGAGGTTGAGCTGCGGGTGTGGGATGGCAGTGAGTGCGCGAGCGAGAGCGACGATGGAAGGAGGGCGACAGGGGTCAAAGGCCGGTCGAGGTCTGGAAGCTTTTCTGGTGCGATTTTGACAATGCGGCAACCAGGGGTCCCCTCCACATGCTCCGCCCTTGCTTATCTAAGGCACCTAAACTCGGATCTAAGCCGGGATAAGTCCAGCTCTCAGGTCTTTCGCGGCCTGGGCAGTCAAATACCTGTGAGCCATGGTCGTACCTTACACACAGTAGAGGCCGGAAGGATGAACAAATCAGCCGGTCTTTGGTACGGCAGCAGGCTTCAGAGTCAGGGTATAATACCTCTATAGCTTCAAGCTATCGGAATTGCACGCGAGACTCGCGTTAAGAAGGCCAGAGAAGCTCTTTCTTGGTTGCAGATTTCCACGAAAAACAGAAAAAACCAGCGTTCGCTGCGGATCTAGCAAATACCACGCTAATAATGTGATTGAACTAAAATACGGGTTTCTCGACTGCGGGTTTACTGAGGTGGTAATGCATTGCTACCGTTGCCGTTGATTCATTGTTCCTCGGTTGTTCTGGAAGTTGCCTGCCTACCTTGCCTTCAGTCGTTGCTTCAGATCAAATTAGCGGGAGCTAAAACAAAAAAAAAAATGGGAAGATGCTGCGATCCACCATGGGGTTCCGTGATCGAGAGGAAAGGCTGGAATCGCTAAACCGCTCTTTTCTTCACGAGTCAACTCCGATATCACAGTCTCCTGTCGTCTGAGGCACCTTATTCGGATCTTGACTCACACTGTCAATGGGAGCTGGAATGTCCTGAACGTGAAGCTCAACCTTTACGGCTTATGCAGATATCTTGCTGCCCAACGAAAGTTTTGACGATCGCAGACGTTAACGGGCTGACGGGAACCCAGAGATGTGAAAGGCAGATCTTTGCGATTTTTAGTGATCGCATTTCACTGGCAGGCGGGTAGGTTGGTAGATCAAGTACGATCGGCAGCTTGCAGTACGGTTGGAACGCTTTTACAGGACAATATGGCGTGGTTTTATTAGGCTCCTCCAAGTCTAGAACATATGATCATCCTTGGTGATGAAGAATGACAGCAGTGTTGCTGAAGCTCGGCCAACAGCCCGCAAAGACGAGGCCTCGAGAAAAGATCTACTGCTCGTCCATTTTTCCACATCGCTGGATCGCGTCGCATTTCTTCGTACAGTGAATGGTCAACAGCTGGGCAGGAGCATGCCTAGCAATTGATGCCATGGACGACGAGACGAGGACCTAGATCGGGCAAACTCCGCACTACCATTTTCGACCCGTCATCGAAACCTCAATGCCACCTTGAGATGGATTACGTAGATTGACGACACACTGCGGACTATTTAGGTCAAAATAGCTCCCGAGCGATGCAGGGTTGCCTTCCAAATCGGAGGGTCGTCGTTACACAAACTGAGAATCACTGGGCAGCCTGTCCGCGCTCGTCGCGCTCTCCCGGACGAACAGGATGGACCCACCTTTTCGTGGTCGGTCGTGTGTTTCATTCACATCAGATCAAGGACGCTCTGCTCATCGCCGGGATGCCGTACATAAGGTAAGGAGCAAATCGCCGCCGGCCTAGCACGTGTGTACAGTGTACGACTCTTTCGAAACGGACTTTGTCTTCCCAGGTTGAATCCGCCGCAACGAGACTTCGGTCGCACAACCATGAGGCAGTACGGTATTGGAATGGAGACTTCTTCCGAATGCACCACAGCGGCGAGGACACAGGGGCTGCTCACGTTTTTATCGCCACGGAGCGTGTCCATGGGACGAACCGCTCTCGCGCAAGTGACACATACACGCGCAGACACACACACACACACACACACACAAGAGCTTCACATATCTAACACACACTTAACACACAACTGATGGCGAGATTTGGGATTCGAACCGGATGGTGGGCTGGCGGTAAATCGTTGAGATGTCCCGCGTATCGCTGGCTTCATGGGATTGGCTGCCGCAACCACAATGCCGTCGAATTCCCAGCCAATTGTAGTCAGCAATTCTCCTTCCCCGGCGCTTACGCTGCTGTGACCCCTTGGATTCCGCGCCCCTCATTGGCTAGGTCTTGCATCTAGCCTGTGATTGCGCTGATTGACTTGCATCCGACTCGTCGCCTTCGACACTGGGCTGCCGCTCTGCTGCAACCACCTTGATTTATCGTCTCACGGCGAGAGTCTTGGGCGGCGGCCAAGCAGTGCCTTAAATCAACCCGTGGTTGCACTCCTGCCAAGGGCATGCCTGTTCTCCTCATCCTTTGCTTCGTGAGCTTCCGTTTCTTGTCAGCAGTGCTGTTCGACGATAATTGATTTACATATCGAGATCTGATGTGAAGGCCCATTTGCGACTGCTGGCAGCCAGCACGACATACAGTATCATTGAGGAACTTGGCCGTTGGATTGGGCGTCAGCAACGTGAGGGGTTGCAATATCAGCCGCCAGCCAGACACGACGGACTCGAAGGCTCTCGACCCAGCAGTTGGACACTGGCAATATCAGTACTGTGGTATCTTGATCAGAAACAGGTTGGAAAGTCGGGCAACATCACCGTTCGAAAAGGAAAATGGGTTACTTTCTGCTGCACCGCAAATGGAGGGTCCGAAAGCCCATGTACTGGCTTATGGCGGCCGAGCTGGCCGGGCTCGTTCCTATACTCGTCCTTTTCGGCATCGAGCAGCCAGATCTCTACCGGACCAAGTTCTGGCAAATCGGCTTTAACGAAGGCCTCAACTCCAATCCCAATATGATCCTCTACGCCTACGCCAACCACCGCCCACTACCCAAGATACCCCTGGTGTGGTCTTCGACGTAAGTCAGGGTCTTAGCAGGTGGGAAGACTTACGACAACAGGGCTAACCATACTCCCAGGATAACCGAGTTCAACGTCGCCATATCAGTCATCTCACTCTTCGTCCTGCTCACCAAGATGATCGGCTTCATCATGAGGGTCTGGTACCCGATCATCGGTCTCTTCTTCGGGGTAGCCATGACAGCCCTTTACTCGACGAGCCTCTACGGCCAGGCAGGACCCGACTACGCCGACTCGCGTTACCCGAGCCCCGTGGCGTGGTACATCCGGTACGGCTGCGACATCGCCAAGAAGTATGGCGCCGAGAAGCAGTGCATGATGGCCAAGGGCACGTTTGCGGTGACGACGTACATGCTCTTCCTCTACGTCGTCAACCTTGGCCTCGCGATATGGGCCATGGTGCCGAACAAGGAGCTCGATCTAGAGAACGATGACGATGATGACGACGCGCCCCCCACGGATAAGGAGTGGGAGATGCAGCCCAGGACGCCGGAGGCGGCGGTGCCTTTTACGCCGAGGACGCAAGCCTTCCACACGCTAGATCGGAAACTGCCTCTACGGACGCAGTACGCATGAAGTCGACTTCCAGGGGAGAGCAGATTGCTCACTTCACGATGACACCTATGATGAACCACAACCAAGGGACGAGGTTGCCTGACCTGTACTTGATTGCCCGAACCATGCGCCTCAAAAGCGCGGCTAACTATGATATATATATACCTCGCCATCACACGAGCGCCTTTCACTCTGACTGAACAGCGAGGTTTGGTACGCTTTTCTTGGCAATTTAGGGTCGGGACTGGGGACACTTTGAGATGTCCATGCCGGGCTGAGTTGGTAATGTAGTGTCGACAGGATGGTCTTATGTGTATACTATTTCCTCGTCACGTACGGCAGATACTCTCACTGCATGTTAGGTGTCAAGGTGCTTTGCCTTGTGCCTTGAGGTACGAAAGGATACTTTTATGTCGGTCTCATAACTATAGGGACCACCCCCTCGTGCTTCGATACCTAGCATTTGTCAAGGATAGGACGGATTGCCTATCCTGACGGAGTTTCCTACCTCGAAACTGCGAATGGATCATTAAATCAGATATCGTTGATCGGTGGTATCGCTGAGCTCTTTGGATCTCATCTTCCGTGAAGCGGTGAACCCATCGCAAGGTGGTGAGGTCTGGTTGCTACGCGAGATCTAGGCCGAAGAACACACAGCAGCCCACGGTCGCAATCCTGACCATGAGAGGATCTGCCAACGCCTGGGACGGAGCTGTATAGAAAGAAGGGTGTGTTAGCAAAGGAACATTGGCCACGACGCCCAAGCTGGCGCCCGCGTTGCTGCCCGTCAGCATGTTGGCCGTTTCGGGCCCCAGCTCGGCCCGGAGCGCCCTGCTTCTATGTTCCAAGCCCCTTTAATCCATTTCCACAAGCCTATGACTCCTTCCAGGGACCAAGGCAGGGAAGTCTTGGCCTTATTTGAACACTACCACTCAGGGCTTCTGTGACTTGGTTTCCATCCCATGAACTCCCACTTGCTGTGCTCCCACTTGCTGAAGGCTACCAGCACACATGAGTTCCCACTTGCTTTGAATTTTACCTTTTACAAGTTGCTTTTCTTTACGCTATAAAAACGCTACGGTAGAAGTATACTCATTCTTGAGTCATTCTGCCATTCCGTTTCGGAGCTCTTAGCTTCTCCCCAGATCACCTGCGGCACCTCCACCAATTCCACCTGGTGCCTCACGCCAGCGCAAGTCCAGACAGCCAAGAACATCTACTCCGATTACCGCGCTATCAAAGGCGAAAGTCATACATCACAATGCTGCTGCTACATGGCACACGCCTTCAGAGCACATGGTAAGAGACGTCGTGCCGGTAAGTCTGCTCTATAACTGTCCAGCCTCGAATGCCAGGACCGCCTGCTGATGTGAAGTTGGTTGGCATATGAAAAAGGGAGGCAGCATCATCAACACCACACCACCTCGACGGCGAAGCTCACTACCCCTAGAACTTCAAATCCTCAGACCAGCATGCCCACACCGTCCTCGTCCTCCTCGGCGGCGAAGAGGGCTTTGTCTTCCTGGAAAACGGCGAGGGCGAGGTAGGCCGGAGGTTGAAGTGAAGTGCTTGGAAGGACTGCGGCATGGATCCTTCCTCTGGTCCGAGGTGCCAACCGCAACGCCCCCAAGAGCTCGGCAGGCACGCTGCGGAGCATCAACGGCAGCATATTCGGCAGCCGGTCCGAGCCAGCGGGCGAGGACGATGCAAGCTATTACCCTCACCTCCTCTCCCAGTCTCAGACGACTGCCGCAGCATCACCGCCCCTGCCTCCCACCACCTTGTCCCCGGCTGCCCGCTCCACCACGACAGACTACCACACTCTCACGTCAACCCCCGCGTCTTTCCAAACTGCACGGTCTCGTTCTCGCATCCCGTCGACGCCCGCTACAGGCTTTTGCTCTTCGCCTTCCGACATCGTTGCGCAGCAGAGGAAGCAGAGAGCTGCCGGGCAGCACAAACAGTGCCATGGGGCTGATCACCTTTTCCGCCCAGGGAATGTGCTTAGGGCAGCTGTGCAGAGTCTGGGTGTATACCGCGAGAGTGCTCTGCGAGTTTTCAGCCAATGAAGAGCGATCTGCCAAGGGCAGGAGGATGGTTGAAGTGCTCTTGAACAGTCGGAGGAGGAGAATGGCCAGCAGCGAGACTGACAGTCCAGCTTTCCTCTAGCCGACAGCAGTTTGCTGGAGAAGATCGGCGTGAAATTATTATGACGCCGTGAATCATGTATGTTCATGTATGGTTAAACCCCCACCATGGTCGGGTACGCAGGCGGATAGCTTACGGTACCTTAGGTATGTCACTCCCGATATATGCATGTTGACCTTTCACTGAGGCCTAAAGTACATAGTCTCTTGGCAGGTGTGAAAAACGTACCCGCCTAGCCTAGAGGCTTGTACCAGCAACATCCCTCCGCCTCTTACACGCAGCGCCTCTCCCGAAATCCAACAGGACCGCGCTCGAGTCCGGAACAGCAACACTAACGCTCCCATCTCCGGCTACTTTGACCCTTTCTCCAACGGTGACATTGCTCAACCTCACCGGTCGGCCCTCATCGAGCTCAAAGTTGTAACTCCACCCATCCCAGGTAATGCCCGTGATAGCATCACTCCCATTTGCCCACAGACGCCTCACAAACGCCACCTTGCCCACCGCCGCGGGACCGAGATCGAACGTGTAGTTCTTGCTCGGCCTCGGGACAACCTGACCCTCAGGCAGGGATACAAGACCCTCGCCGCCCACGGTGCTGTTGTAGCTGTTCATGTTCAGCACCATGATGCGGGTTAGTGTGCGCGCCGCGCCGGCGAGCGAGGAGCTGGAGCCGACGTAGGCGGCATAGGCAGCTTCAGTCGCGGAGGAGAGGGGGATCTGGGCTACGGTTACCGGGGCGGTAGGGATGTGGCCGAGGAAGGCGGCCACGGCGATGTTGCCGTAATAGGGGGCTTTAGTGCCTTTTGCTGTGATGTTGGTGTCGATTGGCTGCCATGCTTGGTACTGGCTGGTTCTTAGTTATGTTGATAGCAAGAGAGTGTCAGAGAGCGCCATGTACCCGATAGTTGGTGCCCATGTGCATATGCACGCGGCGAATATTAACGCTAGCGGAGTAGACATTGAAGTCGATGCCCCAGAGAGCGGCACCGAAGGTGTTGGAAAGGCCCGGTCTGCCCTGGTTGTAGAGCGAGTTGGTCTCGCCGAAGATAAGTGGTGGTGCAGAGGGATCAATGGCCAGGATCTTGTTGTACTCGGTTATATGAGCATCTACGGATCGCATGGTGACAGTGTGCTATGGCATATCCTGTTAACCCGCATGAAGTATACAGCGTCAAATAGAGTGAACGTACGTTCATGAGAGTCCCCTGCAGTGTCACGCCAGGTGAAGTTGCTCCGCTGATGTAGCTGTAGGATGATTTAGCTGTAGAATGAAACAACAAGTTCCTGCAGAATATCTGCTTACTTGTGTGTCGAGAACAGCTTGATATCCTTGTCCTGGTTGATGCCGTCCTGCCAAGTCAAGGGCGCCTTAAGCTTGTTGCCAGTACCGGCAAAGGATAGGCCGAGGAATCCATATTCAGTTTTCGAGTCCAGCTCGGGACAGTACTTCTGAAGCTGAGTTTTAATTTCTCGGGTCCCATTCAGCCACTGTGCCACATAGGTGTTTTCGTTCCAGTTGGATGGTCTCACTGGACCCTGGGCAGATGTCGAGAACAGATCTGGTTCATTTCCGTACTCCCACATGTACAGCTTGTCGTGTCCTAGGGCCTTGCATGCCAGAGGGACTGTGTCGACCAGAGTCTGCCAGCCGGCCGAGTTGTTGCCACCAAGACCTAGGTTGAATCCGTGGGAGAACTTCACGTTGGGCCAGGTGCTGTACGACTCGAAAAAGGACGGGCCTATGTGGATTGTCGTTGGATAGTCGGGCGACCTCTTCGGGTCTACCGTACCGTTGAGAGCATAGGGTAGCGAGGCATTGTAAAGAGCGTAGTCCTGAGTATTGCCTCCCACACGGATATACGGTTTCGTGCCGATCAAGTTGCCAATGTTCTCGAGCAAGTTGTTCGAAAACGTGTTGGGGCTCGAGTGGTTGCCTGGCGCCCGAGACATCAGACCTCGTTACACGGGATCATGGCCCAACAATTAAGGAGTGAGAGAGGTCTCACCAGCGAAGTCCGGAAATGACGCGAATTCGATTGAGTAACTTACGAATCCGTCAAACGGTTCACCTGCAGTTGTCGCTGGTGACTGGTCTACGGTATACTGCACAGCAAATAAGCCGGCGGCATGGAGGACAACAGAGAGCATAACCTCAGACTTCATTTTGCTCCGAGACCAAGAGTATCTGAACCAGTCGTATAAGCGCGAGATGAACGTCTGGCACAGAACCGGGGAAGCCATCTTGGCTTCGACCCTTTATATTGTCGGCCCAGCGAGAGCCATAGGGTACCATTGATAGAATGTACAATACCGGAATCTCACTTCACCACCACTCAATGATGTCGACAGAGACACAGTTCGGCCGGCAGTAAGGCCGTGGGACGGGACGAACTCCAAAGGACAGAGGTGGAAAATACTGGCCGGCAATAGACATACAGGAAATATCTCATCGGCTATTGAAGAAGCCCTTGTCTCAAGGACTTGTATGGACTGCAAGCAGGGTAAGTGATGGCAAGGTCGCAGGGAAAGGTAGAATAAGACCGGGCTTATGCCTGATGTGGTCAAGGATCGTCACCTCGTCCCGATTTCCATCGAAGCTTTGCGGCTCGCGGGAACCAAGCAGTCCAAGCAGCAGGAGGAGAGCGTGTAATGCGGGGAAGGGACGATGCGGAGTTGCGGGGAAATGCATCTGGCTGAATGCACTCTTGGCTGCTCGGGTTGGCAGCGTTGGAGTTTGCGCCGTTGGCCAGGATTACAGTTCGGCCCAGAGCTTCGGAGGTGAGTCTTGTTGCTGCAGGGGAAGGACGGGAGGCCAACGTCCAACCCGGAAGACATAATAGGTACCTATTGCCTGTGACTCCCGTCGTCAATTCACAAGCCGGCAGAGGCCGAGCTTTAACGTTACCACCACCGCTACCAGTCAAACTCAATGCTTCTGATTCCCAACACTCATCGCTCGAGTCTCGAAAATTTTGAGCGCGGACAGCAGAGTTTCGCGAGGACCAGTGTTCTTGATTACCTGATTACCTACTGTCACTGATCACTGATCCACGGAGATAAGAGGACGCCAACGTGGTCCGGTAGCGGACGGCGTGAGGAGCTTGGGCCAAGCCCTTCCCCCACATTGCAGGACTGACTCGTTCCATCTTCGGCCAGCAGGCGGTGCGGGACAGCGGCACAGGGACGAATCTCCGACGTCATGAGGGGACGAGGAACAATTTCACGACTCGCCATGTGGGATAGAAGCTCCTCCTGCACTGTTACAGTATTCTAACGCAGTCCCTGTCCCAAAAGAGACCAATTGAGTGTCTGAGTTTATCATCTTTGGTGGCCTAGCCTTTAGTTCTGCTCCAATTGCTGTGTACAGGAGCGAAGTCGCACTAAATTCTAAGTAGTTTTCTCTACCTCCACCAAATAGAGCTTACCTGACTCCCTTCCTCCAACTCATCTAAAGACCTCGGCAACCAAGCAAGATGGTCTCATTGCAGACGTTACAACACACCCTCTTCACATCCTCTCGTGTCGCCGTCAAATCTCAGTTCCAAAGATCAACCTTTCCAAGAGTCTTATATTCGTCCACGCGACTGGCTTCCACAATGGCCCCTCAGGTGACTATACAACGCGCCGCTCTCATCTCTGTATATCTCGATATGCTGACGCTGTGCTCCTAGTTGAAAGACCCCTCGCTGCTCAAGCAAAACGTATGCTACGTAAATGGCGAATGGGTAAAGGCAAAGTCGGGAAAGACGTTTGAAGTCTTCGGTAAATGACTCCCATCCTATCTCACACAGCTCTCCCACTTACCATTCATACTGACCCCTTCTCGCAGACCCCTCAACAGGGAAATTGATCGGCACCTGCCCCGAATTTGATGCCGAAGACACCAAGGTTGCCATCAAGCATGCCGCTGCAGCCTTCGACACCTTCCGCCACAAGACCGGCCGTCAGCGCTCCAAGCTCCTGCGGAAATGGTACGACCTCATGGTCGAGAATGCCGACGACCTGGCGACCCTCATCACCTGGGAGAACGGCAAGCCGTCGGCCGACGCCAAGGGCGAGGTGACCTACGCCGCCAACTTCTTCGAATGGTTCTCCGAGGAGGCGCCCCGCATCTACGGAGACACTATCCCGTCCTCGACCCCGGGCAACCGCGTGTGGACCATCAAGGAGCCCGTCGGCGTCTGCGGGCTCATTACTCCCTGGAACTTCCCCGCGGCCATGATCACGCGCAAGATCGGCCCTGCTCTGGCCGTGGGCTGCACCGTCGTCGCTAAGGCGCCGGGCGAGACGCCCTTCACCTCGCTCGCGCTCGCGGAACTCGCCCACCGCGCCGGCGTGCCGGCTGGCGTAGTGAACGTCATCACGGCGCTCGGCAACACCCCCGCCGTAGGCGAGGTGCTGACCACCGACCCCATCGTGCGCAAGATCTCCTTCACCGGCTCCACCGGCGTCGGCAAGCTGCTCATGAAGCAGTGCTCCTCCACCCTGAAGAAGCTCTCCCTCGAGCTGGGCGGCAACGCGCCCTTCATCGTCTTCGACGATGCCGACATCGACTCCGCCGTGACGGGCGCCATCAACTCCAAGTTCCGGTCCTCGGGCCAGACGTGCGTGTGCGCGAACCGCATTTACGTGCAGTCGGGCATCTACGACGAGTTCTGCCGAAAGTTTACCAAGAAGGTCGAGAGCTTCAAGGTCGGCAACGGGTTCGAGGACGGCGTCACGCACGGCCCGCTCATCCACGATCGCGCGGTGAACAAGGTCGAGCAGCACGTTCGCGACGCGGAGAAGAAGGGCGCTAAGATCCTGCTGGGCGGACATAAGCTGCCCAACCTGGGACCCAACTTCTACCAGCCTACTGTCATTAGCGGCATGACCTCCGACATGGCTATGGCGTCCGAGGAGACGTTTGGGCCGGTTGCTGGACTGTTCAAGTTCGACACCGAGGAAGAGGTGCTCAAGTGGGCCAACGCGACCGAGGTTGGCCTGGCCGGTTACTTCTTCTCGAGGGATGTTCAGCGCGTCTACCGGGTTGCGGAGCATCTCGAGGTTGGTATGGTGGGTGTCAACACGGGTCTGATCTCGGATCCGGCCGCGCCATTTGGAGGCGTCAAGGAGAGCGGCTTTGGAAGGGAAGGGTCGCTTTACGGTATTGGGGAGTACCAGATTACGAAGATGGTTACATATGGTGGGATGGGACAGCCGTTGTAGAAGTAAACTGTTGAGCTAGCAGTTGATATGTTGTTCATTAGCCGGCCTAAGAGTGCCTGCCTAGTTGTACAGGGTATCTATGCGATAAAGTAAATGACATCTATGTCTATAGGCTTCCTAATCCTGTCGCAGCAGGATATTATCCAACCATAATTCCTCTCGCGTTCTTCGTGTTTTCTAGTCAGCTACATATTTCCCGGTCTTCGTGTTCTCCGTCTCTGTCCCTCACGCTTCCCTGGGCGGGCTGAACCGATTTGCCTCGTGCTGCGGATCGGGGTGTCTCCTGAACTTCTGCCACCTTGCAAAGCTGTCTTGCTTTCTCCGCTGGCTGGTGTCGAACAAGATTCGTGCGCACCGATTGATCTCCTCCTTCACGTTCTGCGCCTCCTGTTGATGTTGATGAGGGAGGAACGAGTACCGAGCCGAGAGGCAATAGTCGTCAGTGCGCTCCTTGATGGTCTGGAACGTAGTGTAGTCGTACTTCGCCGGTTTATAGCCGCCCTTGGAGCGCTGCGTGGCCTCAAGATCGTTGTGCGCGTCCATATTTGCGAGTATGCGCTCCCGCTCCCTGGCAAGTTCCTTGTTCTCCGCGGAGCTCTCGTCGCCGTGCGACTCGTCTCTGTCTAGACATGGGAGGGGTTGGGCGGCTTGCTGCCCCTGCCCTGGAGCGGTCCCTTTCTGTAGCTTCTTTTTCTTCTTCTTGCACTTGTCAATCTTGATTTTCGACAGTCCGTCATGAAACTCTCTGATGGGCCGTACGTCAAAGCGGAAGTAGTCGGAGTTAACGAGGCGGGCAAAGTCGTGTGTGGTCTTATGAGCCTTCTCCGTCTCAGTGATCGCCTTCCTAGCGTACTGGGCGAGCGCCAGGATGCCGCCGAATTTGGTATACGGCTCCGTCATGCCTGTTCCAATGCTGACTAGCATGGCGACCTTGTTGGTGCCGTTGATGGTTCCGCTTAGCTCACTGGCTTCGTTCCAAGCATGTGTGCTCGGGTTGTTGTCCCCCACGCCACCGTCGATATGCCATCGGCCTTCGATGAGGATCTTGTCGAAGTATAGCGGAGCGGCAGCGGTGGCCCTGCAGGCTTCCCAGATCTTTACCGCCGACGAGTCGACCTGTCCCTTGTTCAAGGCTGAGTGGGTCCTGTGGCCCTGCCGCCAGCGATGATTGTAGGATCTCATCATGTAAACGGTATCCGGCTGACCTTTGCCGTGGGCTTTCCTTTGGGTCAAGACAGCACTAGAGTCAAGGCGTCAGTAAATGGCTGAGGGGTGCTGATGTCGAGTGAGTTGTAATATCATGATGGTCAAGGAGGGTATAATATAAGACAATGATAGGGGAAGACACGACAAAATCACGATGGGACGAAGGGACGAAGGGATGAAAAAGATGAAAAAGAGGGTTGAACCGTCCTTCCCTGGAGTAGGAGCCACCACAGGACAACTCACACTTTACAGGTACCGTTTATCTCTGGACCGCTTGGGCCGCCCTCGTCAAACTCGAGATAGTCGTACTGGCGGAATTTGTGCGTATGCGGATGTTTGCATTCCTCATGGTGGCATTTGCAATGCTTCTTGATCACGTCGTTGATCGCCCTCTCGAAGCGTTTGGCGCTGTAGTGGCGTACGTACTTGTGCGGTCGAAATATGCGGTTGCAGATGATATAATACTGTTGTATACACTCGTTCACGTCCATCCGGAGCCTGCCTAGCATGATGGCAATCAATCTGTTGTTCCACGAGTTAGCCGGGTGTACTGGATCTGTGTAAGGGAGACAGTTCGTCGCATAGTTCAATCTTCGCATCGTCGGATGCCCTATTTTGAGAATACCAGTTATGAGTGCTGTAGACCCGAGACTCACCCTCCAGTGCTGACGCCGACGATATTATCAAAGTAGTGGCAGGGCAGTGGTAGCTTCAGATCATCTTCGGACCCTTGCTTTCCAGACTCTTCAGCCTCGAGCTCCCGTATTCGCAGCATGATACGCCGAAGGATGTAGAGGGACGACAAGCCACGGACTCCTCCACCGTCGAGGGATAGGACAAGCGGTGTCCACGGGTTCGTCCCCGTGTCATTCTTGTCCACCCATGGCTGTGGAACGGAAAGATGCTGACCAGGCGGATCCATGACAACGTCGGTCGGCGTAGTACTAACATTGCTATCGCTGCAGTCCTCCATCTGGAATGAGCTAGAATATGAAGAAGACGTGCGCTACTCGAAATCGGAAGAATGACTCAAGGTTGGAAGTAGAGAGATATCGGGCGAAACAGATGCTCATTTTATCTCGATGGAAAGGCCCCCGTATTTCTTTACCCCGTCCTGATCTGGCTTGCCAAAAGAGAATGTCGTGGGCTCAGCCATAAGGCGTTTCGCTAACCCCAGAGTATCCGACCACTGAGCCTTACGGACACTTGAGCGGCAGCCTCGTGAGTATCTGTAGCATCGCCTCCACAGAGTAATGCGGTGTGGCAAAAGCATCATTTTCGCCAGGCAGGACTCCCGCCGGCCAGGCGCCGTCCCCGAGGCACGAAGCCGGTAGGGTGGTGGTCCTTTCGTTTGGCTACCTTAAAGCAAGGTAGCTCTTCGGCTCGCATCAGGGTCGCCCGCGGGCGTATCTCCTCCTTGACAACTGACTTGTATGTACCAGGGGGGCCTACCGCTGGCACTTGAGCAGTTTACAGCAATAGACCCATGGCCAATATTATGTCCACGACCAAAGTCGATCATGAGAACTATTGGATTACTTATGGGTGTGTACGGCGGCCTCAGCTCCTGTGCTCGGACTTGCAGATGGTGTGGTCGGAGGTGTGCTCAACAACCAATCGAAGTTCCTGAGTATCGTCCTTGAAACTCCACGGCGCCTATGTAGCCGGATCGCAAGACTTCAGCTGCACACGAGCTGAAGCAGCCTTGTCCCAGACCAAAATTTCGAGCGCAAGCAGTAAATAAGTGAAAATTAGACCCGTACTCTGGGTAAGAGGGACAGTCAAGTCTGGACGGACGAGAAAGGTCCATGATTCGAGATACAGGTCCATAACTCGAGATATTGTTACGTGTCGGGCGTTGGGCAATCCCGACAGTCATTGTCGGCGTGGCTCAATCATGAGCCTGCATCTATCACCTCAAGATGACGAAAATGATCAGCAGGACAGAATAATGCCTTGTCGTCGATTCTGCCATAGTGTTGGTACTCCCATAATGTGCCACGTCTTGGACGGGTCCAAGCCCAAATGGGTAGCCTTTGACACCATGATGGACGAGTACGCCTTGCCGAAACGCCTTGGGAATGCTTGAGGCCCGCGTCACACGCCAATGAGACGCCGACATATCCAAAACAAAAAGCCCATTGTGGCGTGCTGTAAACCCCATGGTCCTTGACATCCGCTCAGCCGCCCAAAACTTAAGCAGACCTCTTCGCGGTTGGGTGTATAAGTCGAGGCGGCGAGATACTGACCGAGATCTTGCCACTGTCCGCTCTCGATGTTACTCCGACTTATTCAGATATTTACCCTGCGCACAGCAGCAAGCAGATCGAAAAAAAGCCAAGCAAAGAACCGTCGTCCTCAGACTGCAATGCCAAACGACAGAGTCTTCGTATATGATCTTGAGAAACAAGACGTTAGGGCCGTACCTGCGAAGGATATCGGGAACACCTACTGTGGCCGTAAGGCGATGCGAACCCCCTTGACATGAAACGAACAATTGCTGACGCAAGATAGAACTCAATGCCCATACGATCAAGACCATCCCAATTGGCAAGGGTAGCCGCAAAGTCGACGTTGTCCTCGAAGGGTCAAAGGACACGAACGAAGTGGCCGCACACGTCGCGACGGTCACCATACCCTTCAACGTCATGGTCCAGAGGTGTATGGGGCACTTCAAGGAGATCCTTGTCACAACCGACAAATGCTCATCGCCGGATCAGACGAGCCATCACTGTTGATAACATGGCTTAGCCAGATGAGGGATCTGCGAGAATTGTCCGGGGTGTGCTGTACCGTGGCGAGGCTGAAGCAAGATAGACTATTTCCTATAGGTCACAAATTTCATATCTAGATGTCCTCTGAATCGCCGTGACTGGAGATGCGTAGACGTGCTTGGCTGTTTGACTGGAACTGTCTCTTCCTGTGGGGAGTGTAGATCAAGCGAATCTCGATTGGAGAGGTGAATGTACCTACAAGGACAAAAGTGAACACGGTTCCCATCTGCCTATTTCATCCCACAGTTATGAGACTGCAAGCTTCGGACTCGGTGCGTTTTGTCGTATTGACTTCAGACATTATGGTGCAGAAAGCGATTCAGAAAAGGCATTAATGTCTAGCTTGGGCAGGGCCGAGGAACGAGATACACCTCTGGAGACGTTATGTGCCGTACTGTACATTACTAGCAGTCACTTTGTGAACTTGAGAAGTCAGTAAAAAGATTGGAGGGAAGAAAAGTATCTGGTCCTGTGTCGATTATGCTCTCATCCTAAGGTCGCCTGTTATGGAAGGCAGCAACAAGAGCTCGAATCGGTAGCACAACTTGGCATTGGCTCTCGCACCGCAACTGAGATCGAACCCAGAACGTCAAACTTTTTTTTTTTTTTGGCAGTTATTCGTAATAGGACCGAAGCACATAGAAGTCAACAGCAACGATACAATAGAAGAAGCAACACTTTAATGGTCAGCTAGTTACTGGAATCGACGATATGCGAGTAGGAGGTAGAGGTTAACCAAGGTACTGTACAGATTGGTGGGAAGCGACACGTGACCCCACACCGAGACCTTTGCACGGGCCATCGAGGTCAACTTTTCCGCTCGACGACGATAGCATCCCAATCGCACCTCGTCGACAGCCCGACTAATTCCACCACAGCCTCGATGAATCGGTCTGTGGTGCGATCCGCCCTCGGGCGCTGCCGCTTAGAGGTCTCTCGATCCTCAATATCCCAGTATCCAACCAGCACACCCCGGCATTTCTCGACAACAGAGGGCCGGCAAGCCGACGGCGACGACAAGCCAACACCACCCACATCCGCAAGCCGGCAAAGATCCCAAACCGCAGCCTCACAATTGAGCTCACTAAATAACGCTTCTGGTTCGGCGCCGAGGCCCTCCGGACTGGACGCCCGATCCTTCGCCGCTTCGCCGTCCGGCCAGAACGGCCCCAAGATCATCAACCTCCGCAGCTTAGGACGTACACCATTCGCGCGAGGAGGAGCTCGTGGAGGAGCACGAGATGGAGTGCCACGTCAACCCAGATTTGGCCAGCCTGTTGCGGCCCGTGAAGGAGGACATCCGCGCATGACCAACGCGTTCCAGAAGTTCGTCAATGGTGATCGTGCCGGTGGAAGAGGTGGCCGCGGACAATTTTCCCGCGGAGGCGGTCGCGGAGGAGGCCGCGGCGGAAGGGGCGGTGGCAAGAGGGACAACAAGAAGCCAAAGAAGAAGTTCGTCGACGAGGACAAGTACTATAAATTGACGTGGAGCAAGGACGAGCAGGCATATATCAATGCCAAGGAGCAGGGAGTCGTGACAAAATTCACACCCTCCGCGACTCTCGCCGACTACTCGGGCTACGGCCCCGCCCTCGCGACCGACTCGCCGCTCGGCAAGGTTGAATCCGCTATGCGAAGCATGCGTATCCTCGCAGGCGGCAAGCCGTTCTGTGCTGACGGGTACTACAACGACGACAAGGCGACGCTCAAGCGGTACCGCGAGGAGAAGAAGCCTGTGTTCTTCGACGATCTCAAGGAGAAGGAGTGGCTGGTCGAGATGACGGGATTCAACCTCGAGAAGGAAGGTATCCAGGGTCCGGATGAAAAGACCAAGGTTGCTATCATCCAGTCTGCCATCCAGGGGAAATACACGGCGCCCAAGGCTGCGGGGTTGAAGAACACTTTGGAGGTGCTGGCGCAATACCACTCCAAGCAGGATACGTGGATGCCTACCGATGGCAAGGCGTTTGATGATAAAGTGCGCTCGCTGCTGCCGACTGGTCGCAAGGCTGCTGCTCCTCGGCAAAAGGCGTAGAGTATAGACGGAGGGGAACACTCGGCACAGACACGACGTCTGTTGTATGTACCACTATATCAAGACCAAAATGGCACCTGTACACATATCTTACACAGAGGACGTTGAAGACCTATGACTTGCCCTCAACCTCCTTCTCCTTGGCCTTGATCTCAGCCATCTTCTTGTCCTGCAATTTCTGCATCTCTTTCTCAAGCCGTGTAAAATCGTCCTTCACGACTTTCCCATCCTTCCACCACTTCTTGACCACCTGCTCCCTCTTGTGTTTTGCATCCCTCACCTGCTGCCTCCACGCGTTGAGAATATCCTTCAACCGCTTGGCCGCCTCCTCAGGATCCTCGGCTTCTACCGTGAGGACAAGCTCCTGCTCGTTATCTTCCACGCGCTGCGGTTGCTGGTTGAAGTCTGGGCTCGATTGGATGGCCGTCATAATAGGCTTTACATTCGCCAGCTCGTGGACCAAGATGGAGACTTTGCGGCTGCCGCGCTTGGGTACGATGGCTGCTAGCTCGTGGAGGGGAAATGTCTCGGGTGACTTCTTGTCTGGCCGGACACGCAACGCGCCGAGGACGTCCGGGTTGAAGCGCCCGCCGCTGCGGGCTTTCGTCAGCTCATTGAGGTAGTGCTCTGTGCCTTTGGTGAAGGCATATTCAAGGTCTGCGAAGTCGAACGGATCTTCTAGATTTGGTTTGGGAGCGTCTGAGGAGGATGGCGGAGAGGACGAGGAGCTTGCAGAGTTCTTGGACGCCTTCTGCTCTGGTTGTTTCTTCTTAGCCGCTGCGGCGGTCTGGGAGAAGAATCGTTTCGGGGCGCATGCAGGGCTGTGGAGACTGCGCAGGCGGCTTGAGTACGACACTTGACAACGGGCAGCAACACGCTGGCTGAATGGAGCAACAGCCGCCCCTTCTGAAGAACTACATTATGGTCAGCGGTTTTCAAGGTTCAAACATCAAAGCTGTAAGCTCGAGGTTTTGTGCTGATCGAATCATATCCCAGGGGCGCCATACACTACGGCTCTGCTTATGGCTCTGCTGCTACACAACAGAGCTCCAGACCGCCTTAGGTTGCTCATCTTGTTAATTGACATGCAATTGACTCGTCGCAGACCTGCTCGGAGGAATGGACGAAGAGCAGGTTGGCTTCGTCTTGGTTGAAGCTTCAGCGGCTCAGCCTTGAAAAGGTGGTGGAGACTCAATGGTGGATACCCAGAGGCCAGGCTACTGAATGCTTGGCACCTCAGTCCAAGCGGCTATCAGCCGCGATAAGAACCACACTCACATCGCCGATCGAATTTACCCAATCCGGTCATTTATCGGTCGTTTAGCTTAGTGGTAGAGCGTGTGCTTTACAAGACTTATTCGCACAAGGTCGCAGGTTCGAGCCCTGCAACGATCAAACTTTTGCTTACTACTCAGATAACGTACAAGTTGTCTATCGAGACCCTTGCAACCTTGATTTTTTGCTTCACACGCACAAACAAGATTGCAGATTCAACCCTTGCAACGACCATTTTGCCGCTCTCGCTGGACGTGAGAGGCTTCGTTTTGCTCGCGGACACATCACCATACTCGTGTATATCCATCAAAATCGTCTGGACAACGGTGCTAGTCCTCATCGTCGCTGTCCTGTTGCCCTTTTTCCCGCGAGCGCGAGCGCGAGTGACGGTGCTTTGTCATCTGTCTCGCGCAGTCTCCGTCCGGTTCGGCCGACTTAAGCTTAAGCAGCGGGGATTACAAAGATCGGGGCTTCGTTAGGGGGTGTCGAGGATCTGGGAGACTAGACACTGAACACACTCAGGAAGCCACTGTTGCAACCACACAATTTCAGGCATCTCTATCGATGACATCGACAGACGTCTTCTACAGCTCATCATGTAATGCTTACGACAATCACATGCAATCCAGTTGTTACGCATATTCCCTCATTGAGTGAATGACCAACAAGTTGGCAATGCGTCCGGACGCCGTGCCGGGGTGGCGTGCCTTAGCGGCCAGTGGACCGCCCTATAGATGGGATCAGTCAGCTCCTAGATCAACATGTATGCATAAGTCAAGAATGCCATGATGGTGTCCTGGTCTGGGTGTATAAGTGCCACACCTCTTCCTTCTCCTCTGGCCCAAACATCATCAGTATCATCCACAAGAACCTCACAGACTTCCCCAGGCTTCCTCTCTTGATATACAATCGATTCACGGTCTAACTTTCTACCCGACGAAAAAACTTGTGCAATCAACTATCTGCGAATATGGCTGCTAGAAAGATCATCACTGTCTTCGGAGCCACTGGCGCCCAAGGTGGCTCAGTTGTAGACATCTTCCTACACGACCCTAAGCTGAAGCCCGATTGGGCTGTCCGAGCTGTTACACGCGACACCACCAAAGAGTCGGCCAAGAAGCTTCAAAGCCAAGGCGCGGAGGTCATCAGCGTAAGTACAAGAACTTGGCAAGTTGTCATATCCAGTATAGGCCTCTGACATGGAGCTTTGCAGGCTGATACCAATGATAAAACGTCTCTGGTCAAAGCTATGAACGGAGCTTCAGCAGTCTATGCAGTTACAAACTACTGGGAGAAGATGGATCAGGAGCTGGAGATCCAGCAGGGTAAAAACATTGTCGACGCTGCCAAGGACGCTGGTGTCCAGCACTTCATCTGGAGCTCCCTCTACAACGTAAACAAGCGTAAGTATTCTGTCTTCGCGGGTCACTTGATGCGTACCGAATCAGTGTTTATGAAGCAGTGTCTGACACCATGTAGTCTCCAATGGCAAGCTCCCCCACGTCTATCACTTCGATAGCAAAGCCGAAGTAGAGTCCTACGCCCGCAAGGTCGGCATTCCAGCCACCTTCTTTATGCCGGGCTTCTACATGCCCAATTTCCCGGGGGGAATGTTTCGCCAATCTCCCGAGAACAACAATGCCTGGACTCTGGCGTTACCCGTCCCGGAGACGGCTATGGTGCCCATGTTCGACCCGGCTGACACAGGCAAGTTTGTCAAGGCTGCTGTGCTCCATCGCGATGAGGTCCTCGGCAAGCATATCCTGGGCGCAACGAATTACATGACGCTCAGGGAGATCGTGGAAGCGTTCAAGAAGACCTTCCCGGAGGCGGGTAAGACGGCCGCTTATGCTGAGCTCCCGCATGACTTGTATGTCAAGATTCTGACGGGTACCGGGATGCCGGAGTTCGCGGCGGTCGAGTTGTTGGAGAACATGAGGTTGTTGAGCGAGTATGGGTATTATGGGGGCGCAAGTTTGGATGAGACCCATAAGCTTGTGGAGGATAAATTGACGACCTGGGAGGACTTTATGAAGAAGGCTCCTGCGTTCAAGGACTTGAAGTAGGTTGCGTCCTTCGTTGGAGGATAGATACAAGGAGCTGCTAGCAAATGGCGCTGTTTACTAGTACTGCTCGAAGGATTGATTCAAGTACCCATACATGCTTGCAATCAAGAGGAACAGCATCTTCGATGCGACTGATTTGTATGATAGTCAATTCAGCTCGCAGAATCTACAGACTGTCCAGATATTTCTACAGCGTATATATCTGTCGAGCAAAGCTATATAGACGGCTGTGATGCTGCCTTGCCTAGAAGGGAGGGACATTCCACAATGCTTGCTGTGTGAAGACGGAAACGTAACTGGCAAGACTCGTGATGGTATCGATTTGTAGTCATACTTCCGCGCTCCAGAATATGAAATCCTCCCGCAAATATAGATGCCTTGTTGTGATGGGCGGAAACTGCAGTCATCACGGTCATCCCGGACCCCTGAGTGGTCCAGAGGTCCTTATGTCAGGATTCTGTCAGGGAACTTTACACCACTGTTAACATATACGTTGCACCCATGCTCAGTCATACTCTCAAAATAAGTGATGTGTTCATTGTCAAATCTTAATCTGTAATGTCACCCAGACCAAAGCCTACCTTTTATGCTCCGTTGGACTAGTGCCCGATCCCAGTTCCTCCAACTCTGCCAATATACCCTGGATGACGACCTCAAACAGATCACTCATCTCGTCTATTATAACCTCTTCTCGACAGTCTCTCTACGATTAGCAGCATTGACTGTCCTCATTCACCTGCACTCCCTGTTCCAATGTCACCCGACCTTACGAGTCGATTATAGGTCTAAGCCCTTCATAGTGCCCAATAATTCCTAGACGTTCATCTTGAGCATCATTGTTGAATACCCAGATGATTATGGGTTCCACGTCTTCTGGCGCCGGATAGAGGTGAGCCGGTCGGAAAGGTGTAACAAAGCCAAGCCGCAAGTTGAGGGGCGGACTCAAGGTGCGTCCCCATGCCTGGAGGAGGCCTGCAAGTTGATCGCCCCTGAGATTATTGTATTCTCTGAGAGTCTCATCTTGGCTTTCCTGAATGAATACTTGGAAGAAGGGGTGGTGGAGCATTTCCTGCAGCACGTGGATTTCTGGGGGAGGAACCAACAGAACGGGCTCCTGTGCTATGATGCTCTCTATGAGAGCACGTAGTCCGCAAAGAAGCCCTATAGCCGATACTTGTATGCGCTCATATCCGTGTGGAAACCTTAGCCTATACGCATCTTGTGCCTCTTTTGCTCGTGCTTCTTTTGCTGTGAGTGGCACTCCGGTCGCCTCGTTCTCTCGACTCATCGCCTCAGTCGCTTTACTTACCGTCTTTTGCTGTTCTTCTGTCGTCTCTTTGGTTGTTTTGAGATCGTCACATTTGGTATTGGTCAACTCCTGCACTCCAGATTCTGTATTGCCATTTGTCTTTTCAAGAATATCGGTGGCAGAATCTGCAGGCTCCTCCGTTGGCCAAGTATCATCAGCGTGAACGTGTATCTCTTCCGCTTCGTTGCCGAAGCCCCATTGCCAGCCCCTGGGAGGGTCAGGTCCATGAGGCTCCTGAGGTTCAACGACGACATTGGTGTCCAATTTCCGGCAAGGGAACCAAAACAGCTTCTTATCTTGAAGCTTGTATTCAAGCAGTTCAGCTTCGGCGAAGCAACCAATATCGTCCAGGAAGTCGATGAAATCATAGGGGACAGGCCCAGCATCGCCGAAGTCGCCTTGTGCCTGGGCTAGACGCATTAACATGCCGAAAAACTCGGTAGTACTGGCGTTCAGGGCGTATAGCACGATGCTAGCGCATATACGGCCCCAGGAAGTGATCCACTGTGCGTCCATGGACCCGACAGCTTCGCGGAACTCGATGGTGAGTTTATCATCTGGGTAAGCAACCCAGTTCCACTCGTCCTGGCCGTCAGGATTCTGGTCACACGCGTATCCTGTAAAGCTGTAGTTGGGCTTGCACAATCCTGTTCCGCCAGTCACAGTCAGAAGGCCCACCAGCTCCTCCGTATTGGGACAAGCAAGGCACTGCCAGACACCATCAAGCGCAGTGTCCACATCCTTAGAAGGCACCTCTTCCATATCTCGGCCGCCGAAGCCGTCCGGGTATTTTTGCTCCAGCTTCGCATGAGAGTCTAAAGTTGCCCTGGAGGTGGCGAGGCGAGACGTGGGATGGCGGCGGCTGCGGGCCGGCCGAAATGAAGGAGTCGTAGCAACCCCCCCGAGTTTGGGCTTCCCTATTCTTCTATGCCGAAAGAATATGTCCCTAGCAGCGTCTGCTTGACATCCATTGGCAAATCTGCTGTACTCTCGAATAGGAAGACTGAAAGGGCTTCGTCTTCGTTGGGGAGGGTGAATGTGGCAGGCGATTGGATCTAGACACCAGAGCAGCGCTGCGACCCTCTTCACTGTCTGTGTGTTAAGGGGTCTCAACCCATTTCCTATGTGGAACCGCAGTCCACATGACTGATTGACTCTTATCCGGTAATTGTGTAGCAACACTTGGATGAGTAATTCCAGTTCTTGGAATGCTATATTCGAGGTCCATGAGGCAGAAGTGTTTATCTCGACTCCCTGGAAGCGATATCCATTCGATGTTCTATCAGGATCACCCTCATGGACAGTGTTATCGTGCTTGACTGAGATACCGAAAATCGCACGCGCTCGGTCTGGATCGACATCAGGGGGCAACGGCAAGTCAGCGCTCTGGAGTGTGAGGCCGTTGTTCCGCAGTGTGTCACGGATGTTTTGGAAGATGTAGTCGGTCGTAGCGTCGGGTGCTATGTCCGCAGGAATCCTCAGGATAGGAGCCAGTTCCTCGTCATCCGCATCGGCGTCAGGATCATCCCCGATAACATATGTAACGATGAATTCGAGCTCACAGCCAAAACTGAGAATGTTTCTGCCATTGGTTCCATTCCCGTCCTGCGGGTGGTCCGCATCTGACATGATTTCTGATATATCGCTTGATCTTGTATATAATAAGAATAGTCATGAAGATGGTCGGAAAGACTTGGAAACAGCTCTTTGCTCACTGCGAACCTTTTTCAGATTTTCACGAGAACAGAGGGCACAAGGGCTTCATATACTGACCGAAGTCCGCATTGTTGCGTCCTTCTCGGGAAAAGAGCTCGAGGGCACTCTTTTGTTATATGATAATAATAGAGCATCTTGTTTGTCCTCGAGGAGAGTTCAAGACAATAACCCCTGGTGAATGCCATCTGTCTAAGTCCAAGCTTTGAGAGAAGGGAGCACAAGCGGGAGATAGAGAAGACAATACTCCTCGAACGATGCACAAAACGAGATGAAGTCGCCATCAAAGAATACAGTCCTCCACTATGAAGGAGATAAAGGAGAATGCAACTCCGAGCTCGTGGCCCGGACATGGGTAAAGAAGCAAGGGTTACCCCCTGAATTTCATTCTACGGTGAATGTCTGCCTCTTGAGCAAGGCCGGATATCTGCTGCCAACCACTAGATGGCATTTCTTGGGCCCGACATCAAAGTTGAGATGAAAGCCTCCCGTCGTTGGTTGATGAAAGCTCAAGCCATATCCAGACATACACAGTGGACGGGACGGAGTCGAACATCAATCATCACGTGACCTCGGCACTATCCCCGTAGTAAGCCTGTACACTAGCGCCATCTCTTCTGACAGAGGACGGCCTGGACCGTGCTCCACAAACTACCGAGGCACGTTCACAAGCCGGGGAAGTTTGCCCCAACTCCATCATCTTTCCATCTCCTCCTGCATATCTTCATCCGAGGCCAAACCATCCGCACCACGTCCGAATCGCGCATTTCATCCCAACTTTAAGCCTAGTATCACCAGTTAATGGCAAAAGATATCTCGGCTGAATTTGCATCAAACAACTGTTCGGAGTGGTGTCGGTTGGCTTGCTTGTTCATTCGGAGCGACCTCCGCAACGAACCTGTCGCAATTCATCATCGTCATCCGATATTTATTGTGTCGTGTTCCAAACAATAACCCCATCCGCTTGTCCCGATGGCATCACCACCGAAGCCCTGGGAGCGGGCTGGTGGCACACCAGCACCTACAGGTACGCGTCCCTTGCCGTTCATCCAACATTAGCCCCGGCCAGACCCGTCCACTGACCCAAATCGCAGCAACACTCGCGCCCGCCGGCGGTTCTACCACTGCGCCAGCCTCGAACTCTACCACGTCCGCCACGACTCCAGCCATTCCAGAACGCCCGGCATCTCTTACTGCATCAGTAAACCAGAATGCCGCAGCATACAGCCGAGTAGGAGCCTCTCCATATGGCGGGGTTGGCACATATGGTAGCGCGTACTCATCCCCCTACGCTGCACCGTACTCTAGGTATGGTGGCATGGGTGGGATGGGCGGCATGTACGGCGGCATGGGCGGCATGGGCGGTTATGGGATGGGCGGCATGTACGGCGGTGGAGGGATGTACGGTGGCATGCCCATGGGCACTGACCCGAACAACCCGGACACCCTCACGAATCGTTTCAACAACAGCACACAAGCCACCTTTCAGCTGTTGGAGGGCATGGTGTCCGCTTTCGGTGGCTTTGCCCAAATGCTGGAGAGCACCTACATGGCTACTCACTCCAGCTTTTTCGGTAAGACTTCTGTGCCTTTGTTTAGACAGTTGCAGCTACTGACTCGCGGGTAAATTAGCCATGGTCGCTGTAGCGGAGCAGTTTGGAAATCTACGAGACACCCTCGGAAGTGTTTTGGGCATATTCACCCTGATGCGCTGGATACGGACCCTCATTGCCAAGCTGACTGGCCGCCCTCCCCCGGCCGACGCAATGGCTCTTACACCCGCAGCATTCGCTCGGTTCGAAGGCCGTGCAGCACCGGCTGTCCTTCCAGACGGTCGCCCTGCTCCTCCAAAACCCTCCCGCAAGCCTCTCTTCTTCTTTCTCCTTGCCGCCTTTGGCCTTCCGTACGTCATGAGCAAAGTAATCCGTTCTCTTGCTCACAACGCGGAAGAGGAAGAGCGACGCCGTATGGCTACTCAAGACTTATCTGTTACCGACCCCTCAAAACTCGAGTTTTGCCGCGTTTTGTACGATTTCGCACCAGCAGAGCCAGCAGTTCCCGGTGTCGACATGGACGTAAAGAAGGGCGACCTCGTGGCCGTCCTGTCGAAGGCCGACCCGCTCGGTAATCCGTCGGAGTGGTGGCGCTGTCGCGCCCGCGATGGCCGAATCGGCTATCTACCCTCCACGTTCTTGATGGTTGCTCGCAAACCTGGCCAACCCGAGCCGCTGGCGATCAAGAACGGCCCTGAGACGAGGACGAATTCCCTGAGCAGTGTCATGTCTGCGCCAGCTGCAGTCTCGGATGGCAAGCTCCCTGCTGGCAAATCTGGCGATATCACAGCCGATAGCTTTATGAAATCTCAGTTCTATTCTTAGGAAGAATCTGGACGAAGTCCTGTACACGGTGCTGGTACCAGCCCGCCTGCTTCGGAGGATGAGCGGAATCAAGCCGGTGACGAGGCAAAGGGCAGAGTTGCTCAGAGCGAGTCTGATCCTTTGGAGGCTGAAGCTCGTTGCCATCGGAAGATGTGTGCCGATCATGGTTTACGGCGCGGACGCAGTTCCAGCGCGCCCCATCTCATGTCCGTTGTCAGCAGTACCAATGACAAGGGAGATGTGATGAAGGCAGAAGCTAATATGTTGGAAGACGGTTTCAATCTCATACGGGAGGAGTGGAGAATGTTGCTGTCGGACCTCGATATGTGTATATCAGACGTGAAGAGTTCAGATACGAAGGAATCCGGTACAGAGTTGGAAATGGGTAGGGGTGGCTCGGCCGACTGCCCATTTCCTAGTACAGTCTCTTCCTCGGAGCTCAATCTCGATGACGACCTCTCGGAAGGCCTTCTCCCTGCCTATGCAGTGGCTCTGGGAAAGGAAAACATCCCAAAGCCGAATAACAAGGGGAAGGAGAAGATGATCGCCGATTTTGGAGCTCCGGGCGATTATAAGAACAGCGTTGCCTTTCGTAGAGCTCTTCCAGCTCTCGTCGCTCGCAAGCCTATGATCATTGGCGGATGTCAAAGCGTGATCAGCGGAGCATCTGAGCGAGAGGTAGCTGAGCCAACCTGGAACTTCCCGTCCTATGAAGTGTTATCAAAGCAAGATAGCGACTTTATTCCAGCAGAGAATAAAAGGGAGAGAATCGAGCTGTGGGTCATGCACACGCAGCGTGAACTCAACAACCATCCAGTGAACGAGTTTCCACCGATTTCCGAGTGTGATGGTGAAGTTGACACCGACTGGGAGAACGTCAACGAACTATCTAAGGACAACTTCATGGTCACCCCCACTCCATCCAAGATTGCACGTTGGTCGCTGGCTCTTCGCACTGACAGTGAGATGCGGCGTTCCGACCAGAGCCTGACGGGGGAGCATGCTGCCGAAGATACGCATAACAATCGCATCCCATTACTTGACGCTTTCGATGTGAGTCAACTTCCAGAAGAGCCTCATGCAGCAAACCTTTCCGCCTCTAGCAGACCGGTGTCTAAGACGGCGAGAGACGGTGGCACGGAGGACCTCGACGCGGAAGTTGATCCTGCCATGGTGCGACTTCCATCTTCTAGAGCCTCAATGGAGACCGACTTGTCACCATCAACTCGTGAGCGCCTTGATATTATCGCTGGCAGAGGGAAGATTGCCGGCGAAAATGCCGGAGAAGCCCGCCATTTGTATATTGAGCGCCCTCGGTTTTACATACGTTTGGAGGAGTTCGCGCAGTTCTTGGAAAGTGAGCCTGCGGACGACAAGGAGTGGGCTTCCATGGTGCAGGCCTTTGACTGCGCTTTCTCTATTGGTTACACTCGCCCTAGCAGGAGCTGGCCTACGCGCACCGATGAGCCTGATGGGTGGGGCCCACGGGGTGGTCGGCCTTCAACCCCTGAGCGGCCTGTTGATGACTATCCTCCTATGACTGCGGAGGAGGAGGCACAGTGGAAGGAAGACTGGGAGCTTTACATGGAAGAGGAGAGGGAAGAGCGCATGGAGGATGCCATCGCCCGGGGTCGCGCTGCAGGAATTCTTGACGGACTTGCCGCGTATCGACAGATAGGGGACCATCACTGGAATTCCATGGATTTGGAGTCTGGGGCAGTACGTGAGGAGTGGCAGCGTAAACCTCGTCACTTTGTGGATGAATATGGATGCCATTTCAACGAATTAGAGGAGGCTCAGCTGGAAAAAGCTTTCCGCGAGGCTTACGACTACACGTACGCTGCTGCCAATACTGCGGGCTTTGCCGGCCCCGGCCCAAACCACATTCCGAGCCTTGAGCAGTGGGCGGTGTGGAAGGATGGGATATTCTACTGATGTCCTCGATGAGTGAGACGGTGGGTTTGTCGTCGAGGTGCTGAACTACTTCAGGAGCCGAAAAGAGCTGGTGTGTTGATGGAGTGATGTCTACCTGGATGAGTCGAACTTTCTTGTCATCGCTTAGGCGAGTTATTGAAGTACTGAACGAAAGTACGATTGGTGTTGGAGTATTGGCAGAGTGCCAAACGACCAAGATGCGTGCATGAGAGTGAAAGGATGAGGACATTCTTGGCACAATACCATGTTCAAAGGAGGTTATAAGGGTTCCCTGTTGCGTTGATCTTTCTACTTTCTTTGTCCTCTGACCTCTTTGGAGTTGACAAAAAAAGAAAGCTCTGTGTGAGCAGTGAGGGGAGGGATATGAGTGACGGTCCTGATGTAACCAGGGTGCAATACTCTTTGAGACAGTCTTGTTTGACAGTGTTTCTGTTTGTAGCGATGTTTTGTGGCCATGAGATCAATATTGCTCATCCTGAGTGTTGAGAGTAAGGTAGTTAGAGTTCCAAAGAGCCACATCTTGCTGCTTAAGGTACCCCATAATGTGCTATATTCTGGCGGCAACACATCCCGGCCAGCGCTCCGTGTCACAACCGGCTCCGGTCGGCGTGCGACTCGACTTCTTCCGCGCCATTATCCTCACCCTTATCACAATCTTCAACAATGTTCCAAATGCCAGATACGTATCGGACACACTATTGCAAGTATGTTCTATGTATTGCGTTATGCGGAACCAGCCGAAACTTTGCATCAGCACTCAAACTGGACGTGTAGGGATAGGAGTTACACTTTGGGTACTTTTATGCTGACGCTGCTTGACAGAGGTCGTCTCAGAAACAACTATCAAGCTAGCGGAAATCAACTATCTAAGGGGTATTGACAGCGAATGACACTGAAAAAGAACCAGCATATGTGTATCTAACCATGTAATCAACACATTTCTGTATCATCCGTATATTTCAATATCAAGACATCCGGCATCCAACATCCAATTGTACCTACACCCTCCTGTGAAAGACATCAGATATCATGATAATATATGAAAACATGGAAATCGAGGCATCATCGTACAGCCTCCACGCCAACTACCTCTTGAAATAGCTCTTCTCGACCGTCCGGAGAACCAGGTACGAAATGGCACTGAATGCGAAACCGAGCTCGAAACCAACGTCACCACCGTAATCGCCACCACAGAGCTTGCCGATGGGTCCCGTGAACCACACTTGCGCCATGCCGAGGACAGCACCCATGACACCGAACAGGAAAGCGCCGATAGCAGCGAACCCGGGCGGCAGCAGCTTGGGGTTCATATAGTTCTCGGGTTGGTAGCCGCCGAACCCGCGCTTGAAAACAAAGTGCTCCATGAGCGAAATTCCCTCGTAAATCGCTAACCAATAGCCGATCACGAGCATGAAGTTTTCCAACCAGGACTCGAAGTGATCGTAGCCGGGGATCGAGATGGCGACGTAGACGCAGGTGCCCAGGAAGACCCAAACGAAGCGGGGGACGCGTTGCGTCTCCTTGGCTAGGACCTGCAGGGAGAGGGAGACGGAGTAGATGTTCGGGCAGTTGTTGGCGATGATGGACAGCGCAAGGATGACGACGCAGAACTCGCCGAAGCGGCCGAGAGGCGGGACCAGGACGGTGGCGAGGAGGCCGCCGATGCCAGAGTCGAAGTAGGCGTTCAGGTAGGTCTCGTTGGTGAGAGTAGCGGTCATGACGGCTGCACCGAGGAGCTCGGTGAAGACGAGGGGGAAGAACAGGCCGCCGAAGGTCCAAAGGAAGATCGAGGTGCGCTTTCGGTCGACGGGCTGATAGACAGTGTAGTCGGCCGCATACGAGGTCCAGCCCGTTGCGAAGCCGTAGACGGAGGCGGCGAAGGAGAGGACAGCGCCGGCCTCACTCTTGCCAGCCTTGAGCGGGAGCATGTTGTTGAATTCGCCCGAGTGGGCGAACTCGCCCAGCACAATGAGGAAGATGATCAAGCACGGGATCCACGAAAAGCGCTCATAGGTGTGCACGATCTTGTAGCCGAAGAAGCAGACAATGAGCGTCGAGACAGCGATCACCAGGATACCGGCCCAGCCAGGCATGTTGTGGTTGATGGCATTGAAGAGTTGGGCTCCCACAATGACGTTCACGGACGACCAGCCCAGACAAGCGAGGATGTTGAAAATAGCAACTGCGCATCATGTCAGATGAGTGATTCCAGACACCTCTGAGTCTTAGGAGCTGCCACTTACTGAGTTTGACTCCGTAATAACCAAACCAGAAGCGAGACAGGACCATTTGTCGCAATCCAAAGCGAGGACCAAAAGTCGAGAAGAAGCAGACGGGGAAGATTCCCAGGATATTAATGAAGATGATAGTGAGCGCCGAGTCGACAAATCCTAGGCTAAAGATAGGGATAGAGAGCGCCCCAATGGCGAAGGACGAGACCACCATGTTGGCTGAAAGCCACTGCTCAAGCCGTTAGGGGTTTGTCAGTCGCCTCAGAAGGATTAAAGGCTTACCAATGTGCCAATCTTGCTCATGCCAGTGTCGGTGCGCTCGTCAGCCGGCACGCGCTCGATACCGCGCTGCTCGACACCGAACCTGCCAGCGAATCGCTGCAGCTTGTGGTATACGCTGTCGCCGGCGACGAACTCGTGCTTGTGCACGGCACCCTCGTCGGAGTACCCAACAGCTACATCGGGGTAGCTCTCGTCAGGGTACTTCTCTGTCGCCACTTGGGCAGACTCAATGTCTGACTTTGTGAAGGGACCCATGGCGGCGTAGAATCGAAATTACGACAATGAAGTCGTAGGGGGTATCGTAAAGCGAGGAAGTGTTTCCTCTTTTGAGCTCCGGCTAGCAGCAAATGCAGGCTAGACGTTGATGAGCGATGTTTGGTGTGTAACAATGGAGGTCCAGAGGACAGCAAGTAAGATGGTCGACAAAGGTTAGTGATGTCAACCACAAGCGAGGTTCCTTATGTATCCGAGCTCTAGAGAGTCGACTGCGACTCCAGAGTTTGATCTCGGTCAGCGAATATATAGGATCGGGGGGTGCCGAAGGCAGAAAGAGAAGGGCAAGAGCCTGTTAGCCGTACGGACGGGGGGGGTGCTCCCGAACGGGTGAAGGTATGAATACGGCGTAGGCTTAAGAGGGGGGAGAGAGGCACATCAGCGGGATGTGGCTTTAGGAAGCTCGTGAGCGGCTTGCGTGAAGATCAAGGAGATTGGCAGATAGGTGACATCAAGGGTTTATGAGATGCGATCAAGGTCAAAACACTGATTCGGGGGGATGGCAGGGTGGACCGCAAGGGTCAAAGTGATAAGCAAACCCTAAAGCAATCAGAGACCTACCCAGTGACGACCTTGGCCACCCCACACGGGCATAACGCGTGGTTGGGACCGGACATGTCTCGATTCAGGAAGGTGTTCATGTGCGGTACAGAAAAAAAAATGTTGGTGGTACGGAGATGTCTCCAGTAGCGTGGATCTAGAACACGGCTGCTAGAAAATATATCCTTCTTTGTCGCTGGGTCAGATCCAGGGAGCTGGATGAGTGTGCGTAACTCGCGCCTTGGCGATCTGGTTGACACCCATGAAGTCGCATGCCTTAACCGTCCTGAAAAAGCTTGTATTCAACGTCGCTCCTTCTCAAAGTCCAGGAGACCTGAGATCGCAGACGAATATGTCCAAAGGTAAACTCATGCAAACTGGGGATGATGTGTACCTCTCGAAATCCAAGCCGAGGGTCAGGTACTGTATCTCCACATGTAAAGACCCATCGGTAGTCCCGATAACCTTACTAGCCGCACTAAGGTAGACTCTAACGAACCAGTTTCTGCGGCGCCGGGGTAAAGCCGCTGATTGACACTCGAGGTCATTCTTTTGGATCCCAGACCCGTTGGTAGGCAGTCGGGCTACTGAAACAAAACGGAAAGACTGTCATTTAGGCGCATGTCGTGGCATTTCGCGCTGTTGCTGGTCGCACAGCAGATTCGTCGTGTAGCATCGCAGCAGCGTCTCTCTTCCCGCAGTGCGCCGTTCCTGTTTTCTGGTCGATGGACGTCGATCGTCCTTCGTAAGAGTCGTCATGCAAGAAATGCCACACAAAAATGCTTATCGGTGCTTGGCTCGAGCACCGTTGCTGACCAAAGTGGCGCTCCGAGCCGAACCTGCCAAGATAAGGCGACTGGCTGTCGCCAATTCGCTGTTTGCGTTCCTGATGGTCAATGATAAGCGGAAACAGCTTGCTGTATTGGTCGAATTGCAAACGAATGAGACCAATGAGACGACGATATTCGGGGCCATTCATCCCGCGTCCGTTTTCCTTTTTGTCACCACTCGCAAGCTGCAGCAACGAGGCAGGCGAGGATGCAGCTGAGAGAAATGACAGGCTGGAACGCGGCAGAGAGGAAAGCGGAATGTGGAGAAGTGCGTCCCCGGAATCCGCCCGCCTGCGTGTAGCTGCATCACGGATCTTACCATCTCAGCCAAGAGGACCAAGCCGGAAGCCGATGTTGGTCCCTGCGTCCTCAGCTCAACCTCAGCACAGCTCGTCAGGGTCCTGGACTATGATAGTTCAGGGGTTGAAGCTGTAATGGCATCATCCTGTATTAACCCCTATTTTACCTGCTACACTCTCACCGCACACAACATACTGAAGCCACCATACGAGGAGATTTCCTTTTCGTACCTCGCGTGGAAGCAAGGCTGGCTTTCGCTAGGTACGGGCTGATGCCGTGAACCGAACCGAGTTCGTGAGACCGCGTGTCCATGAGCCACAACCTTAAACAGAACAAGCGCAATTCCCTAGAGCGGACAATGGATCGATCCGGGCGCGTCCGGGTGATGGCATCGAATTCTGATTAACGCACCTGCCGTACCATGTTGTACATGTACATGGTCGGATGGAGACTTTCACCTCCCTTATTTCCTACTATTGACACCGGAAGGTACCACGTACGTCTCTGTTGCTGTAATACGATGCGTTCGACCTCAGAGAGGAGACAGTCGAAAGCCGGGCGGCGTGTGTCGTGACCCGATCCTTTGGTGGGGATTGCCATGATACTCTGCGAATCTCCATGTTCACCGCTCTGTCTTGGCCCTCATTTGGGGCAAAGACGCAGTCTCGGATCTTATGTCGACGACGTTTTCTCTCAACCAGAGAGGCCTCTTGTTGCCACGAAGCTCGTCACCGGTCACGGTTTGGACGCCTCGCTTTATGTTACTCAGTCAGGGCCTGGAACGAGGCTTGAAACAGACGACCATCTATATGACGCAATGAATTTTCGCTTCTTGCCTGTCTATCTCGAGTAATCTTGCATGACACATTCAATTGTTCTTCTAACTGGATACGCTGCTCGCCGATGTACCCCTAGAACCATCACCGATTACCCTTCAGCCTCGATCTCGTAGCTGTTGCTCTTGTGCTTCGGCTGGAACTTGAAATCAGGATGGGCAGGGCCCAAGAACATCTCGCTGTGAACATGTTAGTCAACAACCCCCGTTACACTGTTTGAGTATACGTACCTGATTTTGATCCAGTCCTTGTAGTTGTCGCTCGCAAGCAGGGTCTCCAGATCGTCTCTGCCGCGGTAGGCTGGCGCCCGGTCGTTCAGGCTCGGAGGAAGATGCTCAAGCAACCCGATAGGGATGTATCGGCAAGAGAAGCTGAGAAACTCAAGAAGGAAACGACGGGTGTAGCCGATGCCTAGTTCGTCCGAGCCCCATGACTCCAAACCGTATCGACAGAACTTCTCAATGAAGGTCAGGCGTTCGCCCGCGCGCTTGTCGAGGTATTGGCCCTTCTCGATTTCCTCAAAGATCCATGGCTTGATAATAGCTCCTCGACCAATCATGACGCTATCAACCTTGGCTTTGTCAAGATGCTCGAAGTAGTCGACGTGAGAGTAGCAGTCTCCGTTGCCCAAAAAGAACATTTTCCCGCCCGTAGTGTTAGCCAGGGTGTTCTCCTCAGCCTCTCGGACGGTGTCGGTAAGATCATCCTTCTTGTCATGGTAGGACTTGATCAGGGCTGCGCACTCGGCAATATAGCCCCAGTCAGCAGACTTGGTGTACCGCTGGGCCCGGCTGCGTCCATGGAGGGTGATTGCAGCGCAACCAGGGGCTCCGAGCAAGTCGCGCGAGCCCGCGCTCCCAAAAGCGAGACGATCAATAAGCTTCAGAGCAGTCGGTTTTCCGTCCCTGACACCTGTTCTAATCTTGGCTGTGATTGGAACCTCGCCCGACACTGTATTCATGCCTCGAATCATCCGCTCGAGCTTGGACGGCGAGTCCATCAGAGCCGACCCAGCTCCCGAATTGAAGACCATGTCGATAGGGCAGCCGCAGTTGACATCGATGAGCCGTAGGTGGGGGAGGAAACGAGTGAGCGCTTCAGCTGCTCTGATGGCAATCCACGGCGCGTGAGCGGCTATCTGCGCACCAAACTTAATGTCCTTTGAGTTGTTATAGTCAACGACAGTCTGCGCTGTCGGGGAAACGCGAGGCGGCACAAGTTCTGATTCGTGTGCTCTCATAACAGACCAGTCTGCCTTCTGTCCCTGAATGAGCGGCAGGCCTAAGGCCATCTCAGAATAAGTGATCTGCGCTCCAAAGTCGACACATAAGCGGCGGAAGGGTATGTTGCCTTGTGTTGTTAGCGGCGCAAGTACGGGCGTCTCCCGTCCGAAGTATAGGCGTCGCTTTTCTGAGGGCTTAAATGGAGGCTCGACGAACTTGGCTCGGTACTCTTCCATGGCCTTGAATTCCTCATCCTTTGTCGTCTGGTGACAGCGGTTGTAGACTTCTATGTCCTTCTCAAGCCACTTGATGTACTGATCGGATTTCTCGAGGACGACTCTCTTCCTGCTCAGTGCGATCTTGTCCTGAGTGGGGACAACGTTGACAACGCCAGGGAACATGTCGTCTTCTTCCCCATTGAACTCGGCCTTCTTGGTTGGGTCTTCGAGAAGCACCAATTCCTTCCGGCCATCCTCTCGCTCGATTTCCTGCATGTGGCTCTTGACGAAGCGGCAGCGCCAGCCAGAGAAGCACCTGCCATGAAGAGCGTAGATGGGACATATGCCATCGAAGGTGTCAAGATCACCGCGCCGGCCCTCAGCCAGGTACTTTCGAAGGTCATGCAGGGTGTTGCACTTCTCGCCCCTTGGACATTCTCTGGGCGAGAACTCGTTGTTGTGGGCTCGAGAGTTGCAAAGACGCAGGGTATCTGCGAAGCGACCAAAATCACGCTCTTTGTTCTGGCCACGCTGCTTCTTCTTTTTGCCCTTCCGAGCATCACCATTGCCTTGGGCATCACGGGGGTCTGGGGCAGTACGGCCCTCAGCAGCATCGTCATCAACCTCGTTCTTGACGGTGGCAGCACCACCCTGGCGAGGATTCGAGATGAGGTACCTGGTAGGATCAGCACCGAAGTTCACGAAAGTCTAGACAGCTTACGTACTCTTCCTTGATCAATGCATAACCATTGACCTTCACCCGAGGTTCCTTGGTCACCGTTTCGAGGGTTGGCTCTGCCTCGGGGTCAAGCTTGACTCTCTTGGCAGCTGGCTCGAGGTCACCCGGAGGCGCTGCGTGCTCTTGTGAACCCATTTTGGAGGATGTAGAGGCTCTGTATGAGATGCACTAAGACTTGAGCCTGATACGAGTAAGTAAATTCGCCTACTGCGAATTAGTTGATTCTCACTTGAGCGAGTCTCAGTTCGTGGCAACAATTTGCAAGAAAGTTAGTTACCCTTTTTGGTGGACTCCACAATCGTCAAAGTTTACGGTCAAACGCTTTTGCTTGGCAGCCACAGCAGGAGCAGCTGCAATGGAAGTTGAAGGACAATTGACCCACAGCGGGGTTTCGCTATTCAACCCAAGTTTTAGACGGACCTAATAACTGACCTTCACTTACCTTACCCTCCTCCTACCTACCTTCGGTCAACCACTTTTTGAACAGGTCTGAATCGGATGAAGACCGATGTATTATTCTATCACTGATGTGTTATTCCGTCTCAGGTGTATCAATCGGATTGAGAGGGACCGATAGGCACCATGTCTTTCACCAAACACTGTCGCAGCTTATTCTCTGAGCTCGCAGGGATACTCTCGGTCAATACGTACTACGCAGTATTGAACAACGCGATCTTTAGATAGCTAAGGGTGATTCCACGACAGACATCCATATTTCAGCACCATAATTAGGACGAGCACTATGATCACCATTGATCTGCTACCAACACCACCTGGCAGTCAGGGCAGTTACTGATATTCGCCGACTGGTGTCGCCAATCTTTAACTTTAAGGCTTGCCGGTCATCTCCAACATGGAAAAATAAAGTGGGCCGTCTCTCTTGTCAAGCGTTTCATGCAAGGTCCCGCACCAAGAACGGGACAAGAACGGGACGGACGTGAGCTGAATGCCAGGTCCTTAATTCACTCTACAACTGCACCTCTTTTGATCTGTCGGGTCTGCCTCTATTTGTTTCATTGTCATTCCTTTTGCAATTTGCGAGTTTTAGTGCCATTTGACTGCTAAGTCTACAGTTGTAGTAACTGATTGTCTTACCCTGCCTCGATCTCCGCTACCCCCCCCGTATGATACAGTCTTCCATGACAACAGCACCGTCCGCACACTCAGCTGTCCGATCCCGCAATGGCTGACAACAGATCCAAGACGCCACATTCTCCAGTCAAAAACAAGGTCGTCCGGTCACAAAAGATCTCCAACGCAACCTCTCCCACAGACGCACAATCCTCCTCGTCGTACGCCGATGAGGCAAGAGATCGTACTTCCCAGATACCCCGCAGCCACACGCCCGGCCATCTCGCGTCCAAGAGCCAAGACCGCCGGCGCAAACCATCCGAGCTGACCATCCGCCAGCGCTCGCAGTCCTCAGCCGTACCAGGACCGGGCAGCAGTTCCGCTTCCCTCTCTGCCGGTGCCAGCCAGCATGCTGCTTCGTCCTTCACCGTGTCGCCCTCAGCACGGTCGCCATCCACCAGAACCCCGGGCCCGTCAGCAGCCTTCTCATCAGCAACAACCCCGAAGTCACCACACATCAGCGACCACCAGGATGCCTCCCAAGCCCCCGTCCAACAACACCTTCGCGAAAGACAAGATTCTTCCGCCGGCAGCAGCACCGGCCCCTCCTCCCGCCGCCCAACCAACTTCCGCTCCACCTCCGCCATAGCGAGCAAGCCCTCCACCGCCGCTCCTCCCCCGGTCGCCGGGCAGAACCCGAAAGCCATCCGCGCCAGCAGCACCTCCGCAAGCACCCGCACCGTCTCGTCCTCGCGCCGCACCCTCCTCTCCCACCAACACACGCCCTTCCCACCGCTCGCCGACCCGCGCACCGCCCCCGACGTGCCCGCCGCGCCCGCCTCGGGGATGTATTGGTCGCGCGCCCCGGCCTGCGGCGCGCCACACACGGCGCTCCGCGCCCACACCACCACCCTGATCGGATCCAACGTCTACGTCTTCGGCGGCTGCGACAGCCGCGCCTGCTTCAACGAGCTGTACGTCCTGGACGCGGACGCCTTCTACTGGTCCCGCCCCCATGTGGTGGGCGACGTGCCCGTGCCGCTGCGCGCCATGACGTGCACGGCCGTGGGCAAGAAGCTGGTCGTCTTCGGCGGCGGCGACGGGCCGGCATACTACAACGACGTGTACGTCCTCGACACGGTCAACTTCCGCTGGTCGCGGCCGAGGGTAGTGGGCGACAAGGTGCCGAGCAAGCGCCGCGCGCACACGGCGTGCCTGTACAAGAACGGGATATACGTCTTTGGCGGCGGCGACGGCGTCAGGGCGCTGAACGACATATGGCGGCTGGACGTCAGCGACACCAACAAGATGTCGTGGAGGATGATCTCGGCGCCCCTGGCGGCCGAGGACATGGGCGCCGGCAAGGAGCACCAGCGGCCCAAGGCGAGGGGCTACCACACCGCCAACATGGTGGGCAGCAAGCTCATCATCTTTGGCGGGTCGGACGGCGGCGAGTGCTTCAACGACGTCTGGGTGTACGATGTCGACTCGCACGTGTGGAAGGCCGTCAGCATACCGGTCACGTTCCGGCGGCTGTCGCACACGGCGACGATTGTGGGGAGTTATCTGTTTGTTATCGGCGGCCACGACGGGAACGAGTACTCGAACGATGTGCTGCTATTGAACTTGGTGACGATGCAGTGGGATAGGAGGAACGTCTACGGGCTGCCGCCCAGTGGCAGGGGATACCACGGCACGGTGCTGTATGATAGTCGCTTGTTAGTGATTGGCGGGTTCGATGGCAGCGAGGTGTTTGGCGATGTGTGGCTTTTGGAGCTCGCTGTGCATGCGTACTATTCGCAGATCAGCCATTTCAGTATAGAGGTCTGATCAGCTCGCGATGATAGAGGGGATCTGTATATGATGTGTATATGATGGCGGCTGTTGTTGAGGAAAGCGGGCGCGTTACCTTATTAACGAGAGATGTGTACGTTATATATGCGTGGCGTCTGGGTCGCTTCCAGGTTTTTTCTTCTTTTTGTTTGAGGCAAATGGATGAACAGGATACGCGGGACAATGAAGAGCGAGGTCCATTAGATCTGTCATTTGTAACTCAATTCTATGAATTGTTTGACTCGTCCATTTATTCCATCTAGTTGACGTGCAATGACGGAGCTCGGCTTCCCCAAATCTCAACTGATATCATAACTGACGCTGTCGCTCAACAATAATGCAACCCTGGTTGCATTATTCATACACCAAGAAACCATAACGCCCGACGAATGCCTTTCTTTTCTTTTATAAAAAGTGAATAAGGAGGGGGAGATCCGGCCAGCATCAGTGCCGGGGTTGTAGTATAGATATCGTACAGGGGAGCGGAGAGAACTCGTGTGGCATATCCACCCCCGGAGTGGCCTGAGGGCATGAGTCAGAACCCACGCCGCGTCCGCCACGAACAGCTGGAGCAGCTCTAGTTGGTGGTTGGGGGGGCGACGGCATCCTTCTCGTTCGCGGCTTTGCCCTTCGGCTGGCTCTCGTTCTTGGCCGCGATTCTGCGCTCCTCGGCGGCAACCATGTCTATAGATTCAGTTAGCAATGTGTTATTACAACGATAACACAATGTATAGGTGGGGCAAAATGAACATACCCTTCCAGAGGTCCTGTCCTTCGTACTCCTCCTTGTGCACCCGCTTCTCAATCATGTGCTTGTGCTCGGGATCGTTGGGGTCCACGACCATGACTGACTCCCACCGTCCCTTGCCGCTCTTCGCGTCGGCCGTCTCGAACGCACCAGCCGCAAGAATGAGCGCCAGCGTCAGGCCCTGGGCGTAGACACGAGCTTGCACGAGCTTCTGGCTAGTAGTGAGGTACTTGTTCCGGCTGACCAGGGTGAACGCGACTGCCATGGACGCCACCCAGCCGAGACCGACGATCGTGTACCTGTTCTCGCGGCAGTAGTCGACGAAGCGCTTCCAATGGGTGTCGTGCGTCCGGGCGAGCTCGTCGGCTCGCTGGCTTGCGTCCTTGTAGAAGTGCATGGGGTCCTTGGCGCGCTGGAAGTTGATTGAGTACCGCTCGGCCGTGATGACGGCGCCGGCGGTCGTGGCGGAGGTGACGAGGAAGGTGCGGAAGGGCAGGGTGAGCGAGCGGAAGGCGGTCCAGCGCCGCGAGGCAAGCACCACGCCAGTGATGCCGAGGGCCATGCTGATGCTGCCGCCGATGAGGCCGCCCTTTATCACCTCGTGGAAGTGGGCCTTTTCCTCTTCTTTGCTGATGACCTTCATCTTGACCGGGTGTCCTTCGACCTCGATGGACAGCTGTTTCGGGATTGGATGAATGGGCTGGATTCAATTGCGACTATACTGTGCGTCCCTAGCACGGGTCGGATATGTCTCGTCGGTCGTTGAAGTTGGGGTTTGTCGGTTCAGTTGTCCGTCCAATGTGGGGAATATATGCCAAGGAATCGATCGATGATATCAGAATTGAAGAGCGGGAAAAGTTGCCCCTGTAGAACCTTATATCTCACGGCCGTCAATGGATGAGAATGCGAATACTATGTAAGGCAAGTTCTGTGTGCAAATCTTGAACCGGGTCGGAAATGCTTTAATTCAAATTGAAGCGACGATATTTCTAGGGCGTCGAGGCTCCGGTATCACGCCATGAAGTAACACTGGAAGCGAACAGTTCCGCGCGGGTTTCAGTTGATCATGTCAGCCACTTTTTTATCATTTAACCCGGGCCGGTTGATGATGTAACTGCAATTGGCGGTTGTCGGGGCTTCCTTGCGTTTGCGTTAGTCACCGACCCCGAGCTAATACCGGGCTTGTTCCGGGATGCGGTACGGCAAGCACAGACCAACCCATGGCAGAGTGGCAGAAAGTGGGCAGGTCATGGTCAGGCAGAATAATGGCCTGAGTCCTCAACTCGGCTCGGCCTCTTCAAGCTGAAGCTACTGAACCAGCTCACAATCCGGCTCGGCAGCGGCTCAGAATAATCGTATTGCCGCGACAGCGATTAGTATTCATGCTCCCTCCGCTCCCTGCCGCCTGCCCTCCTACTTTCGCCGACAAGCTGATTCTCCAGCTCGGGCGACGCCGACCATTCTGTTGGTATTGCCGCTGGTGGCAGAATGAGCTCGTCAAGTGTCGACCCATGACTCAACTCTAGTTAGCAAAGTGTACACAGTACGTAGTATTCATTAGCCCTCGCAATGATTTCGCCGAAGACTTGACTGAGGAAGAATTCCAGCGCCTAAGTTTCCAGGCACCAGTCTGACACTCCGGAGTGAGACTGGCCCTCCGGCAAGACTCGCCGCGGAGATGTTATTCCACAGCCGTGCCGGGTCATCCGCCAGGGATTATCTTACTCAGTGCCAGCCTGCCAAGAGTGCTCTGATGACTCTCTCCGAGTGATTGAGGTTGCCCTTCCATTTTCTTACCAATGCCTCTCGGTGAACGCTCTCGGTGTGTGAGCTGCTCTACCACGGTAGTGTAGTCCTCATTTCGGAGGGCTACTCCGCGATGAGAAAACTCTGACGAGATCGGGTGGCTAGCTCAAGCTTATGCAGCGCTTGTCGCCGTCCCGGATTTGCAGCCGTTGTTTCTTTGTCGGTTACCTCATAGCGACGTATTTTCGGTCCCAAGGTGCCCGCAGCCGTTGAGTCCAAATTGCTGGGTGCCCCACCTCCCTGGGCAGGACTCAGGACCAACCTGAGGAAGAAGCCCTGGAGAAGCAACCTCCCGTCTTCCACGTGTATTGTACCCTCTCTGGGAGCCACGCAGTACGCTATCGATTTGCTAGCCATAAATGCTAGTCTACTGTGGTACAGCTGAGTTAAGGTACGCTTCACACTTCGAGGCTGTCCAAGGTACCGCAGTAACTTGGTACGAAAAGGGCATCAGCCGCATCAGAGCCAGATCATCTATCTACCTACGTACGTTAAGTAATTACTGCCGCAGCATGTCTACACTGGAGCCGGGCTTGGCCGTGAGATATGTGATTACAGTGCCTATCCAGTGTCCGCGTTCCGGTAAGATCAACGATTGTCGGTTCCCAGTTTTGTAAGTGTACATGGAGTCAACACCCGATATGCATGCAAGAAAGAGCTTGGCGCAAGCAAGTCCACCTGCATGCAGGCAGCAAGTCACTTGCAGATGTAAAAGATGACTGAAGGCTGTGCACTCGCCTCTCTCCATTTTAGCTATATGCCATTATGCCATTTACAGCAATGCTCTATCTATGCTTGATCCAACAGGCTAGCTGGCACTAGGTCAAAGAGATGTGATGGGTACAGCATGCCATCCTTCGTCGATCTACCTTGTCGTTCTGTTGATCAACCGGCTGAACCGAGCAACTACCTGATGTGCGTTGGCGGGTGTTATCACTTGCATCTGCATGACACAATGCCCAACAAAGACATGGGACCTCATACACAGAGCTTCCAAATCAATAAGATTCCAGCGTATGTGATGGCAATATCTACCGATAGGTATTGTGATAGAATATTGAAGCATGATTACGAATATGTAGGTTTAGCAACATCATCATATGAATGTACATATGTACGCAGGACACAGTGTAGAACTGCCGTAAGATAAGACCTGGGAGAGGATGGATAAGACGACGAACACAAGCAGAATTACATGTGACATGCGAGCCAAAGCTGAGATCGAAAGATGACTTGCAGATGCCGGCCATCTAGAACTTCGATCGCCTCCATCCAGATAAGTGATGGGCATCTTCCACCAGGTCGACCCCGCCTCGGCTATCCCCTGCTTCGGGATGGTCTGTAGCTTGTTCTCTGCAGGTGGGATACTACCTAGAGTAAACCCTGTTTGCCTGTTCCTGACCCGGCATGAGGTTGGTGGTTCCAGATCAGGCGTTTGTTTGGTATCGAATCTTGTGCACTGTTCGTCCGCTGTGGCCTGACTTGCTTCGACTACAAGTATATACTGTATATTTAGGATCACGATAGCTGTTGTGCTGTTTGACGTATCCAGTATATGCCTCTTTGACAATGTGAACTACAGTGCCATCGACAAATATCGGGACACAAGACATGGAGTCTGGATCGTCACTGGCGGCTGGAATCTACCTTAACACAGTAGATCGAACTTCGAGCTGCCGCCAGAAAGGGTGGGAACAGTCCGCGGTGGCTGACCGTAAACAGCTGCAATAATCCATGTTTCCGGACTGGATCGAAGTCAAGGATGGATGCAGTCTGAAGCGGCGAACTCGGTGGAGACACAGCAGGAGTCGTCGCCGAATGCGGGTCCGTCAACCCGTTTCAACCTGAACCGAAGGACACACATTCCACACCTCGAGGAGAATCACCGGTGATGCTCCAAGTTGGTGGTCCCCTGGTGAGTTCCTTGGCACTTGGTGAGCTGCAGTCCAGAACGAGTCAAGGAGTCCAGGATGGCAGACCCAGGCATTCATATTGGCTTCCACGGTGGGCAGTAATAGGACCCCACCAAGCTGCATTTCTGAATCTTGTGTCCACTGTCGTCCACTGTCCCTTGTGGTACCACAGTACCGCGTAGGCTGCGGCAAACTGGCAGTATTTTGGGCGGTAACTAACTCTGCCTCGTCGTCGCATCAGTTCAACGGCAGTATTAACGATGATTCGACCAGCGACAAGAAGCACCTTACGATGGCATGTTCCTGGTTCAGAGGCGCTCTTGAGCTGCCGTGCAGGTCGTGATTGTATTTGGCAGACTGGCCAGCTTAGACTAGACTCAGACAGGGAGAAGAGGGTGAGGTTCGGAGCCAATGATGGGTGTCTGCAGTAGCGCGCACCGGGCATCGTACTCCGAAAGCTCATGACGTATCAAAATGAGTCGATCTACTGAAGGCCAGGACGACGGGCTGCACGGGGAAGACTTGTTGCATTGCATGATAGTTGCGCCAACCATGGACGTGAAAGGGTCATTCATTGCGGTGATGGAATAGTAATCTATACACTACGTGTGGTTGTTTCTGCAGTCGAATGTAGTGTGGACGATCAGATAAAGTTGAGACCTGAGAGACTCTTGCACCGTTGGGCTTCAGGGTAGCAAGTCGACGGGTATTGTGTCACCTGTGGACGGAGATTGTCCATCCCTGACGATCTTCGCAAATCTGAACTCGGTACGCCCTGCCTCTCTCGGTCACAAACAGGGAATACTACATACACGTGCATTCGAGTATCCAGCAGATTCCTGCGAGGCTGTTCTTTGAACGCACCCGGGGAGACATGGCCCTCCGGACTGCCACTTGGTTGTCCGGTAAGAGGCTTCGGAGATATCTGATTATTTCTTTAGTAAAAACGTGCCGCATAGTGTGTACTCACCCTGCATACCTACGTTGCTCTTGTTGCGTGTAGACCACCCTGGCAGCGACGTCGAGAACGGAGCGACGTCGAGAACGGAGCGACGTCGATGTTGTTGGTGATCTTTGATGGATATTGATATGGCCCCCCCCCCCTGCTAGAGTTGAAGAGATGACGGAAGGAGCCAGCGTCGGCATGGGAGAGATGGGATGAAATGAGCTAGTTTTTAGCCTTGGTGTCTTTCCTAGCTGCACTTGGCTGCTTCACCCCATCGACGCTTTTGCCGTAACATCACTCTCATGAAATGATTGACATTGGAAGGAGAAAATAAGGTTAGGCCGTACATAACAAGTGATTCAGGAGCAGCGCCATCCAGTTTAACATGATACATGATGGCGGCCGAAGCAGGCCATCTGCATGATTTTTCTACATAACAGTGCTCGAGTGCATCCTTGGACCGCACTTGCCTCTTAATCGACATTCTCAGAAAGTCTCGCCTGACCGTCTTGGTTCCCGAGTCCTCTTCCATGATTCCTGTCGCTCTCGAGTTCACCCACAACCACATTCGGCACATTGTTTTACCTTGCTGCACCGGCCAACTCAACTTACACCGCCCTGACCGCCCGGAGCCCACGCGGCTTTGTCGCAAGCACAGACGAGTCATTCCCGGCGTCTTCTAACACACCTTATTCCAGAAGCAGCTCGCATTAACGCATTCCTTGTGGCGACGTTCGCGGCCGGATCCACTATATTAGTCAGAGAAGTACTTTTACTGCAGCACGCTTCCCAACCAAGGTACCTTGCCCTCAGGGACTTTGGCGCCCCAGGGTATCCGACTTACACGCCCAATTCCTGTCACAGCCCGCCAATCCCGGCACACGGCGAAGCGGAAGCGCTTTCGGCGACTTGCCGGTCGAGAGTCACGAGCAAACGGCCCCAACTAGGCCTCGAAGGCGAAACTGCATAGGCAGCAAACACCTGCGACAATAAGCTTTCCACTGCTTAGACTGTTGCGTTCCAAGGCTGCTATTTTCTTTTCTGTCTCTCTATTCCAGCATTGGAACCTTGGGGAGACTCTGGCTTCTCATAATATTCCTGGTGTTCAAGCTGGACAACACAGCAGCAAATACCAACAAAGCAACGACATAGATTAGCCACACAGAAGCCACACAACCATTACCAACTACAGTACTGTGGTAACATGCGGACCCCCTGGGAGTGGTTCGCTAATCCGAGTGCAAGTCCTAGTACAGGAGAGGATCCGCCATCAGGGCGGAGCGGTGCCGCTAGCTCGAGTACCAGTGCCAGGTCCAGCAGTTTGGCACTAGACCCCCCAAATAATTGTTATCGCGCAAGTCCGGCCGCCTTGGACGACCACCGCTACACTTCCCATTCACCATCATCGCTTACCTCGCTGCCGTCACTTTCACCCTCTCCTCAGCCGGCGACTCCAAAGTCAACTGACGACTGTGGTCGCGCAAGCCTGACAACATCTATTACGACCGCTAAACCCATCGACATCGCCACACCGACCCGCGCTTCCTTTACAGGTTCCCCAACAGTCCGTACCCAGTCTGACGACGACCTCGACAATTTCATCGACCTTGACGCCGACATGACCGCCGGCCCGAACTTCGACTCGGCCATGGGCCGCAGTCGCCAAGACTCATTTGTGAGCGCTGGACCCAAACCTATCTCCATGATAAACCCAAACCGCGACCAGGCATCTCGCGGCCGCAGAGAGAGCCTGGCAGGCAGCATGATGGGTGGCATGAGTTGGGGAGGCATATCAGTTGGTAGTTTCATTAGGGACGAGTAAGTGCACCACTCCCTCCGTCTCCTCCATATTATCCGGCACATGGGACGACGACGACATGCTATCGCCGTCTAATTTCGTGTCTCCTGTTCAACCTCAATCGACTGTTCCAATAGAGATGCTGGAGCACGGCTAACCGCATGGCTTCCGGGAAACAGCATATTGATGGCTGGGACCTCGCCATACATGACGCAGCAGTCACCCTCGTTCCACTCGTCGTCCTATATTCCCAAGTTGGAGGCCAATTTCATGCGCGACTTCACTTGCTGTGACCGGACCTGGCCCACGCTCCACGACCTCCTCCAACACTATGAGGAGAACCATACCCAGCCCAACTCTCAGTCAACCAAGAACTTCTCGGCCTTTGATCAACCTAGCACTCGCACCTCAAGCGCACAGCCGGGTCGGACTACTCCAACCGCTGCTTCGAACCAGCATGGCGCACAGCAAATGCAAGGCTTCCAGCAAGGCCGACAGGCCGGGACTGGTACCACCCAGGTCGGAGTGGGTGGATTTCACCAAATGATGAGACAACCACAGCAGCCGTCGACTCCCGTGTCTCAGAAGCCGGCCTCGATGTCGCATATGAATGACGATATGGACGCCGTCGGTGAGATGGAAATGGACGACCCGGTGGGTCCTTTGGATTTGGACGACAGTCAACGCACCATCCAGCAAACCAGACAGCTGTTTGGTCAACAGCAGCGGCCTCAGCTGCATTTAAACAGCTCCGGCCTTCCTCATCAGGCTCTACGGACCTCCCAGCCCACCACACCGGCGGCTGCCAGCTTCGGTTTTCAGAATAACCCAACCGTATCTTCGGTCAACACACCGACCCTATCGACGCAGCAAGGGCTGCCGCAGCAGTTTGGTCAGGATGACATGACGGGCGACATGAATGACCTCAGTAACATGAACATGAACATGAATGGCAACGGGATGGGTTTCAATTTTGCGAATGGCAATGGACTCCTGGGAATGGGCACCATTGATGACCCAGCGAAGCGACTTTACAGCCCTGGAGGAACCACCCCGGTGGTGAACCAGAGACGGGTCTTCGAGCAACAAATACAGCAGCAGTTGCAGCAGCTTAACCTGGATCCAACGCAACTGCCTCCTGGTACAGACCCGGCGCTCCTGCTCCAGCACATGACGGCTCTGATGATGCCGCCTGTTGAGGAGCCAAAGCCCTTCAAGTGCCCAGTCATCGGATGCGAGAAGGCTTACAAGAACCAGAACGGTCTCAAGTATGTTGAAATCTGGAATGATCTGCTTTGTGATCCCGGACTGACATCATCCTTAGGTACCACAAGACGCACGGTCACACGAGCCAACAATTACATGAGAACGGCGACGGGACCTTCTCTATCGTTAACCCGGAGACTTCGGCACCGTATCCCGGTACATTAGGTATGGAGAAAGAGAAGCCATTCAAGTGCGATGTATGTGGCAAGCGGTACAAGAACTTGAACGGCCTCAAATATCACAAGCAGCACTCGCCAATGTGCGATCCCGAGACTCGGTTACAGCAGCAAAATGCCATGGCTACGATCGCTGCTCTGAGCCAACAGAATGCTCTCGCCGGATTGAACCTTGGGCTCCCCTCGCATGGCTTGCCAAACATTGGAGAAGACTCCATGTTATGATGGAGTCCATAACCGCTTCGGTCTTGTACTCAACCACATTCATCCTTTTTTTATCTCTCACTCCTGGCCGGCAATCTGCATTCCACCAGCATCTCGACGGCGTTACGGCTTAGCATCTTTGCATTGCGATAATGCCGGACGATACCTGTGTCGCGCTCGCCTTATCAGCGTATACCGATTCTTGAGCATAGACTAAGACTGATACCCCATATATATCCACGACCTCGCGACTTACCCTTCCACAGGCCGCTGTGCGGTCCTCTTCTGTCGGATTCGATCAGCAACACTACATGTATCGATTGCCAGCCGTGGCTCACTTCATCCCGGCATCATCATCATCATTACGATGCTTGGAGGACTTCGATACTCAGCTGGCTCCAGCCTTATTCCACGTGTTGTGACACCAGAAGACTTGAACAGCAAACGAATTGTCTATGGAGACGAAAAACACGACGATAGATGGAGACGGGAAGACTAGGGATGGCCGTAGAGGATATTATGTCGCAAGCTCCAAAAGGCCGCGTGCTCGTTTCCTTAATTGTAATAGTCCTTGAGGAGTATCGTTGGTATGTCTTTTATCATCAGCCTGGCGGGGAGGGGGGGCATCATTAACGGAAGGGATTCATAGACGGTGTCTCTCTCTCTCTCTGTCTTTTTCGTGTATTCTTTCTGCCTTTTCCTTACAGAGTATAAGTTGGGAGTGACACTCAGTCATTTCAGGAGGTGCTGGTTCTTTGCAGAAGGGGGTAATGGCGTCTGTTGGTCGAAAATCTCATCAGGTTCGCCCCGTCTCCTTGGAAGTGCTTGTCGTTGTTCTTTGCTCTGCGTTTCTTTTCCAAAATCTCGAGAAACCTCGAGACGTGGCGGCGTTGTGATACGGGTTGGAAAAAAGTGCTTTTCACGATTCGATGTGACAATAGAAGCGGAACTTGTCAGATGTTGTCAGCCAGGTAGTTAAATGCGAAGCATGTGATGAACATGATATCTCAAGACTGCTTGTGAAATAGCATCTCCTACTCGTTATATAACCATCTGGTATGAGACCGGTATTTAACAATGGATCGCAGGCGGAGCTCAAGAAAAGATAAATTGTTGGAACGACACTACGAGGCACGGCATCACTGGAGCTCGACAGCATCAGAAGGGACGTTTATTTACCAGCAGGTACAACAGCCATCACTAAATATGTCTGCCAGGCAGAGACAGGGGCAGTCGAAGCAACGTCTCATAATATCATCACCGCCAGCCTGGGAGGTTCAGTCCGTCAACCACTTGAGTATATCGAACTAAACCCCAGCCAACTCTCTGGACTTAATCGTGAAATAAGCACTCGCTACACGCCGCCACCCACAGCCGAGGTGAGAACCTTTGAACGCCGCGTGCCATCCAGCGCCACAAGATGACAGCAACACAAGCACAATAAAGAAAGTGGTATCACTAGTTCATTTCCATACCCTCGTCGTCATCAACGTCATCCTCCAGCATCTGGGTCTGGCCCGAGCTGATGCTCTCCTTCCGCCTCGCCACGTCGGAGCTCTCCCCGAACCGCCCGCCCTCCATGCTGAACATGTCGAGCTCCTCGCCGCCCACGACGCGGCCCTCCATGTCGATCTCCTGCGACAGCTCCACGAGCGCGTGGCGGGGTAGCTTCAGGAAACCGGAGGTGCGCACGATGCGGCCCCAGTGCGTGAGGCAGTACTGCGCGGCGCGCTTGCGCAGCCACTCCTCGCTCGCCAGGCCGGCGCAGTACCAGATGATGCAGGCGTGGTCGACGTCGAGCTCCTTGCTGAGGCGGTTGACGCAGAGCAGGCGGAGGTGAGGGATGTTGTACGTGTTGGACATGACCAGCAGGCCGGCCACGTCGGACAGGTCAGCCGTGACGTGGTTGTCGTCCGAGCCGTCATCGGATACGGGGTCGATGCGGTCGGTATAGAGGAAGTAGAGAAAGGCTTTGACGACGCTGTAGGGCTCGGGAATATGCATCTTTTTGGTGTGGAACTCGGCCATTTGGCTAGACCAGAGGCGGGCGAAGTGCGGCCACCTGGCTTGCAGGATCAGGCGGTGCACGTGGATGGGTTGTGAGGTTGGAGCGTCAGGTGCAAGCCAGGATTGTCCCGCGCCAGACTCGGCGGAGTGGACGAGAGCTGAGCCAATGATATCTTCGTCGTCGTAGTCGTTGGATAGGGCTGTGATGACGAAATCAGTCCCGCTACCCGTCTCGGGTGGTTGGTTGAAGAGCTTGGACAGGTCCGCGCCGAGGCCCTTTGATGGCTGTTCGATGAGTCGAAGACGGGATGAAGGCTGATGAACTAGGTCTGCACGCGATTCCGACCCCATGTTGTTGCCTAGGAAGCCGTAGCGCCTGAGATCGATTTCCATGATGTCAGATAGGTACTCATCAAGCCCATTGCCGCCAGGTTCGACTGAGAATGGGTCAACCGGGCACCCGAGTAGCCACGCTTTGGTTCCGTCATCGTTCATCGTGCAGTAGTGCCAGCGATATCCTGACTTGAATATCTCACGGCCTTCTGCTAATTTCTGCCATCGCAGCGTGCCCAGATCCAGGGCAGACAGTGAGCTCTCCTTGGAAGTCGTGGCGGCCGAAGGAGTTACAAAATCCAGAAGCGTTCCGGACGAGTAGACGTGAAAATGTATACCCTGCATCTGTGATGGGATGTTGGGTCCGCCAACGAACCTCAGAGCGGAGATAGCTCCGGGTGCGGGTGGGGCGTAGTTTTTCATAAGGAAAGATGGCGGGTTCACCTGCGCTGTTCTAGAGTTCGCCGCATAGCCAGATGCGCCCACGGCGGGTGACGAGCCCGGGTTGTAGGCTGGCCGCGGGGACGCAGGGTTTCGACTCAGGCCTGGACGATCGAAGGAACCGATATGTGGTGGAGAGTCGAACGCCGGGCTACCCTTCAGGTCCAGCCACCAAATATCGGATACCTTGTCCATATCCTCGCTCAGTCCTCCATAGACCCATACGCGATCTCCCCAGATATAGGCCGAGTGGTCGAACCTCCCAACGAAGCGCCATGCCCGAGACCAGGTGAACGTCTTCAGATCGAGATAGCATATGTCTTCCAACACATAGTTGTCGTGACCCGTTATGCCACCCACGATGAACAACTTGTCTTCGTGCAGCACTGCGGCATGCCTAGCTCGGCCCTTCGGTATTGGCCCGGAGACTTGGGGTTGCGTCCAGTGCGCCGTCTTCAGATCGAATATTATCAGATCTGAGAGGTACGTCCGATGCTCGTTCTCGCCGCCGAATACAAGAAGTTTGTCGCCCTTGTAGAGAGTCGCAGTATGCCCTGTCAACAGATAATATTAGCAAGGGTCAAGTATCAGCGCAGACGGTCCTGACACTTACCCATCCTAACGCCTGGAATGTCCCCGTAGTTATCCACGAGACTCCATTGGTGGCTGACGAGATCGAGTTTCAGAACATGGTTATACACCTCGTCGGTGTACTGGTCGAAGCCGCCAAAGGCATATATCTGGTTGTTGCCGCAGTACGTCACAGAGGCGTTGACCAGGCACGCCGGCTTCTGGCCCAGAGTGCGAGTAACCTTGGGCCGATACCTGTCCACAGCCACGTGGTTCTTCAAGGGAGAATTGGGCATAATGTAGGTGTTGTTTGACGAGGTAGCGGAACCCGGGGTCGCGTTCTGCTGCTGGTTGAGGGACGAGAGGGCCAGGGACTGGTTTGTGTTTGTGTTTGCGGCTTGCGGGGGACCGCCGAAAAGAGACGAGCCTGTTGCGGGAGTTCCCGGTTGAGCCATGGCTGCAGTGTGGAGGGCTACGCTGTCTAGAGTGTCATTGCAGCGAGGTCGAAGAGAAGAATAATCTCTTGATTGGGTTCAGTCGAGAGGTGTATCAGTCGACACAGGTGCCGTCTTCTTGATGTTGGGCAATATGGATGAGGAAGGAAGTCCCTCCGCGACAAGGCAACCCACATCTCATTCGACGAAAAAGGTCGCCGCTGCCGAGACTCCAAACTTTGAATAGGAAGACGCTAGTGCAGGAACGGCCTAGCTGAAAAAAGACATAGTGGAGACTTCCGTGGTGAGAGCGGTGGAGACAGCGGTGGGGGCTGTGGTTGCTCCGGGAACATTAACTTGGAAGTAAACAATATAAATCCATCTGAAGGCACCCTTTCCAGTTCTGCCATTTCCCTTCCTCATTACCATCCACACCTCTCTCTCCCGCAACCCTTCAAAATTCTCCTCCTCCTCTGCTTCTAAAGCATCACCAAGCCTGTCACAAGACACTGCAAGTCCACTAGATCATCTCGCTCGCGCAGCCATTTGATCGCCCTACCGACTTTGTCCAGCCGTTCTTCGTGAAGGCCCTTTCGTTCATCGAACACAACCACAGAAATACTAACCAATCCAGGAACCATTAGCTTGAGTCTCTTGGAGCTTGTTCGATCCTCGAAAGCTCTTAATTACTCTCCTTCCTCTCGATACATTAAGTTGGACTTCGAAGGAAATCATTACTGCCAGCATCACCATCCATCATGGCTACTGCAGTATCAACCCCCCTCAAAAGCCACACCGGCCTCTTCTCCACCCGTACCGCTGGCGGTCGGATGCCCCTTACCCCCTCTCCACGCCAGCGCGCCGCCACAGCTGTCTCCAACATCAACTCATCTCCGTACACACCGGAGAGACAGTCCAGCAATGACGGCCAAAGGGTATCATCCAAGTCCATCTACGGTGGAAACCTCTCTGCACACCTCGCCAAGTCGAGCTCGAAGGCCGCCCATCGCGATTCGCCCAAGTCAAACATTGCTCGCAGTGTTGCCACCCCTCGGAGGGCCCTCGAGCTCGGTGTGTCAGACTTCACATTGACCGGCACCGGTCACCACACAAAGACGCCAGCCAGCGCAAAGTCGAAGAAGGCTCCTCTGAAGCACAAGTCGACCAAGACGACCCTTTCGTATGCGGCTGATCGGTTCATCCCCAACCGTGGCGCAAGCTCCGCCATCGCCAACGTCGGTTCTGGCAAGCTGGACTTCGCAGAGAAGCAGCGCCCCAAGACAAGCAGCGGTGATGCCTCCGCTGTTCTCTCCAGTGCCACAGATGATGCTATCGCGGCTCTGGAGGGACTGAACATCAACGACGACGATGCTGAGACCTACTCGCGGCCATCGCCGAACACTGTCGCGTACCAGGATTCCTTGGCCAACGCATGTGGGGTCAGCCTCAACCAGCGCATCCTCCAGTTCAAGCCTGCTCCCCCAGAGTCCTCCAAGCCCATCGACCTCCGTCAACAGTACAACCGCCCAATCAAGCCTGCCAACGCAGCCTCGGCCCAGTTCCGCCGCCGCGTTGCAACGGCCCCTGAGCGTGTCTTAGACGCCCCAGGTCTGATCGACGACTACTACCTTAACCTCCTCGACTGGAGCTCAGGCAACCAGGTCGCCATTGGCCTGGAGCGCAACGTCTACGTCTGGTCTGCCGATGAGGGAAGCGTCAGCTGCCTGCTAGAGACCCCCGCTGATACCTACGTCAGCAGCGTCAAGTGGTCCGGTGACGGCGCATACGTCGGTGTTGGTCTCGGAACTGGTGAAGTCCAGATCTGGGATGTCGCTGAGCAGACCAAGATCCGCAGCATGTTCGGCCACGACACCCGCGTTGGCGTTATGGGCTGGAACAAGCACCTCCTCTCCACCGGTGCCCGGAGCGGTCTGGTTTACAACCATGACGTCCGTATTGCGGAGCACAAGGTCGCCGAGCTCGTTTCGCACACCTCGGAGGTATGCGGTCTGGAATGGCGCTCGGACGGAGCCCAGCTCGCTACCGGCGGCAACGACAACCTCGTGTCCATCTGGGACGCGCGGTCGCTCTCAGTCCCTAAATTCACCAAGACCAACCACAAGGCTGCCGTCAAGGCTCTCGCATGGTGCCCGTGGAACATGAATCTCCTGGCCACTGGCGGCGGCTCCTACGATCGCCACATCCACTTCTGGAACACCACCTCCGGCGCCCGCGTCAACAGCATCGACACTGGCTCTCAGGTCACCAGCCTCCGGTGGAGCCCCCACTACCGGGAGATTGTTAGCTCCAGCGGCTTCCCAGACAACTCTCTCAGCATCTGGAGCTATCCCACCCTGGTTCGCAACGTGGAGATTCCTGCTCACGAGAGCCGCGTCCTGCACAGCTGTCTGAGCCCCGATGGTCAGATGTTGGCTACCGCTGGTAAGCAACCACACGTCCTCTACAGTGCGATTGAACACAAACTAACAGAAGACACAGCTGCCGACGAGTCTCTGAAGTTCTGGAAGATCTTCGAGAAGAAGCCCGGTGGTGGCGTTGGAGCCGGCGGCGCTGGTTCCTCGGGCAAGGCCGACATGGTCAAGCAGATGACGATCCGCTAAAGACCAAAGCCATGACAACACATGACAGGCATCGCACTGGTCTAGTGTCAGATACTAACAACAACCAACGGTAGGTATACGAATGGTTCCCTTCTGGCATTCCGGGCTTTGGGTTCTGGTCAAATTGGTCGTTTTAAGCGCGGAGTTGGGGAAATCCTGGGACGAATACCCACTCGATGTTCAATTTTGACACGGGCTTTTTACGCAAGGGACGGACAGATGCGATATGAAATCCGGCTTGGTCATGAGTTTTACGAAATAGCGACGGTGGTGTCGTCTTGTTATTGCGCTGGTGCGCTGGGTCTCGACGTGTATTTTTGGAAGATGAAGTGAAGACCACAGGAAGTCATAGGCCTAATACAGTGCTGTACTTATCCTGTAGCATAGTTAATGTATTTTCCATTGGAGAAGTCCGCCGCGGCCTGGCCGCTATGTGAAAATGCCATGCTCTAGATCAATGAGTTGAACTTTGCGTCTACTTGTAGGTGGTGTTAAGAGGGATTTGTGCAAGATGTCCAAGGTTGGAAGATACAACCATGAAACTGATGACTCCCCTCGTACCAGCCTAGGGTTTTCTGAGAACTTCCATCCAGAAAGCTGGTAGAAAGGTACTTGGAAGGTCGTCCATTTAACCTCAACATGTCCAACATCCTGTAACTCGCGATTAAGAAGTAGAGCCAACCATAAGATATGCAGCTTGGACGAAGGGCAGTGAATTCAAGAAGGCGAACATAAGGTACCTCTACCTAACTTACTATGTACAGGTACCATTCATTGACTGTCGAACGAACTGGAAGCCGGGTGGGTCCAAGCCTTACGCTTGGCAAACCCAGACAGCGAGAAGCTGCTGACTAACCCACTTGGCCTACTTCTTAGCTGGGTCGGTCTGGTAAATCAACCTGCCAAATACAACTATTACCGGCGGAACCACTATCAAAGCCAACCTCAGAACAGTGACGTTATAACGAGAGACGGCCATTTTTGAGACCATCATATAAAACCTACGGTGGCTTGCAAAGTTCTTGCTGCCTTCGCGGCACTGAAGCCGCATGGCGAGTTGGGCCACTGACAAATCTATTGACCTGCCAGCGCCTCGGCTCGCGAGCATCTCCAACAGTGTTGCGTCACCGAACACACCAACGTTCCAGCCGACACGGAATCACAGACGGTGTCGACTGATCTACATTTAGAGCACAAAACCGTAGACTCCGTCGATATATTCACCATTCCGGCATAGAAGAGAAGTCACGACTCTCGACCGAGATCAAAAGTGCCCACAGTCGCTATCGCTCTCGACGAGGATCTTCGTTTCGCCCAGCCAAAATGTCGAACCAAACTGTCGGCGCGATCTATGCGCAGATCATCACTGACGTGATCGATTCATCTCGCGTCGATTTCGAAGAGATGGGAGTTGACGAGTCGGTGCTAGAGGATCTCAAGAAGGTGAGCAACGTGTCCGAGTCCCAAAGTCAAACCATCTCTTGCTGCTACGCGCGCGCATGCACTGCACCATATTCATCGATCTGCTGCATCCATCTTCTTTCCGCCGCGATTTCATAGCAAGGTTCGTCTGGTCGAAAGGACATGTTTGTGTTGCTGGACAGACGGTGTTGTCGTCGTGGTCGGCGTGGTCGCGGTCGTTTCTCTGGCGGATTCGGCTGCCTGCTCACGTCTCGAGAGCGGTGGAGAGCAGCGACTTTCGGGGTGGGCGACCTGTGCTATATGGGTCTTTTAAGCCTCCCCCCTCCCCCCTTTCCAGTCATCCGCAACAAGACTCACTTCTCATTGGCTGCTTAGCCCCCGAAACTTCACGTGCGCTGCTCCTTCATTCAAAACATGCCTGGCACATATATTACAAACGGGAACAACGGAGACACACGATTTGATGATCTATTTACTAATCCATAATTGTCTAGGGATGGCAACGAAAGCTCACTCAGCTCAACGTCGCTCAGTTTCCGTGGGACCCCAAACCTGAGGTGGCTGCTCAAGCGGCACCTTCTCAGCCTGCACCTCAGCAGCCTGTTGCTGCTCCGAGCTATACACAGGCCCAGCTAAATCCGACCCAGGACGCGCAGCAGCACCTATCATTCCCAGGCGGCCCTGTGCAACAAAACAATACCAACAATGGTCCTCAAATCAAGAATGAGCCGGGGTTTGCCATGAATGAGCCCGTCATCAAGCAAGAGCCGGGCATGGTGAACAATGGGTTGCCCAGCCAGCATCCGGGTTTCCCTGCCGCACCCGGTCCCGGCGGAATGACCGCTGCACAACGCGCTTCTCAACAACTGGCTGCAAAATATGGACAGAGTGCTAGTGCCTCTATTAACGCCATTCAGAACCAGGCCCAGTATCAAGGACAACCCCAAGGCTACCCTCAATCACAAGCTCAGGCCCAGGCTCAAGCCCAAGCCCAGGCCCAGGCGCAAGCTCAGGCTCAAGCCCAGGCTCAGGCTCAGCGACCTGGCCAGCCGCAGCAACAGCAACAGTTGACGGCTCAACAACAGCAACAATACAATGCTCAGCAACAACAGCAATACCGACAACAAATGCTTGCGCAGCAGCAGCGAGCTCAACAAGCTGTTCAAGCCAACGGCCAGAATGGAGCGAACAATTCACAGATGGACGGATCTTCCGAGGCCTACGACGCCGTATTGCTGCAGCGTGATGCCAACGGGAACCCTGTCGAAATGGGCCGATTGGAGATTGACAGCCTCCTCCACGCGCAGATAGCTTCCAGAGCCAAGCAGATGGAGGGTGGTGGCCTCATGCTCCCACTTAAGGAGGCTACCAGGCACCGCAGCTTCGGTAAGAAGTCTCAGCGTCCTGGTGGTCCTTCTCAAGTAGATGGCTTTGAAGATGATGTCAAGGACGAAGAGGTCGACGAGGATGCCATCAACTCGGATCTGGATGACCCCGATGATGATCAGGATGATGACGATGATGATGACGATAGCATGGGTCATATCATGCTTTGCATGTATGACAAAGTCCAGCGCGTGAAGAACAAATGGTAAGTATAAGTTGGTCTTCCAGAGGTTAGATGGCCGTTCGCTGACGACATTACAGGAAGTGCACTCTCAAGGACGGCGTGTTGACGGTTAACGGCAAGGATTACGTCTTTCATAAAGCTACTGGCGAGTATGAATGGTAGAGTGCTGTTCTGAGACTGCTTCAGCACCGTTGGCGCTTGGATTCTCCCTCCATCTGGGGCATGTTTGTCGCATCATGGATGTGTTTAGGCTCCGAGCTGCATCAGCACGACGCAGATTGCCTACTTTGGGCGACCGAATTGGCTGGCGGATACACTGCGTTGGTCCGGGTGGGTTTGGACATTACGACTAGACTCTAGGCCCTTTTCACCAAGGTATCAAAAAATGCCACGGTCTTGTCCGTCTCTGGCTGTGGGAGCTGTGGGATGGGGATATACCCAATTCAAAGTGCGTTTGCCTGCGTTGGTCTTACATAGTTTGCTTGTATCATAAGGGAAAATAAGAAACTCAATGATTTCACCTTCTTGCGATATGTCAATCAGGAGCAGTTGCCCGCATCTTGCGACCCACCGGACAGGGGACCACTTCGATACGACGTGTTAGTATGCTATGCAGACGGGTCCTAAGCCATCCCATGATGTCCGAAATGTCTGAAAACTCACTGTACGCAGCTTGGGTTCCGCCCTCATCATTTCGCTTTTTTCGCTTTCCGCCTTATATATACGTCGTTGCACACTGAAACTGTTTCTGCTGTAAAGAGACGCCAATGCTCGCCGTTGCGAAATAATACAGCAAGCTTGATGTCGAGTTTGAGCCCTTCCAGGTTGCCAACAGACATGGTATCGGCATCCGGTCACTCCTCCCCCTCGAACGAAGTCGGGCCCCTTCCAGTTAGCTTTGTGCCCCATGTTAACACCTTAACAGTCCTCCCTACACACTCTCCCTCTGCTGCCTGGTCATCTCCAACTTCTATCTATCTCGAACGGCTATTGCCCTTCTGCTTGACACTCAAACTCGTGGTTGAGGATTCTATCGACCTTCTGTACCAACGATGGAGGACAAGTTTGGGCAGGTTTTCGTGGCTGTTGGTCAGTGAAGTCGTTGCTCTGGTAGTCAATCTACAAGCGACGACTCGTCGCATGCTGCAGAGGCTCACGTCTGAGCCATAACAGCATGTTGGCTGCGGCCACTGGCCCATCAAATACTCCGTGTGACGGCCATAATTCATTGATATATCGACATCGAAACCTCGGTGGCCCTCAAGGCCTCGACACTCCGCTTGCGATGCGCTTACGTGTTGCTGAGACCCCATGCCCATTGTAGCTGGGCCCTCCAAATACCAAGAGATGTCATACCGCCGTCGACAGAACCACGTCCGAATTAAGCAGCGGCTATCACCGTCATCTTTGGGACTCGGTGGCAATGGTACATGTTATGCGAGGCATTGTCACAGTCACTCTTTCGGATACGTTAAGCTCTCAGAAACCCATGTTATACTCGTTTCCGAGACTACGCGGAATATGATATACTTCCAGAATTCTGTTCCGTTGTGCGATGCTTTCAGTTCTTGAGAGTTCTTGGGTGCCTTCTGTACGACATCTCTCATCAGCAGTGTTTTCGTACACGCTTCTGAGCAGTGATGATTCAGGACCACTGGCGATGCTGTACTCGCGATGCTGTCCTGCCCTACCATTCTCTTACATGTCATTACACATGCGGCTCACGGAGCCATATTGTGTAGAGGAGGCAGTAACCGGTGTTGATATCTTCCATGAGGAATGGAACCTGCGACTTCGTCCTGGGGACTTTACTTCCGGTATTAAGAGAGGTTGGCTTCTGTATGAGCAGTGTGATATTGGAGGAGAATGTCTGCGCTGTCATCCTCTTCTATCTGAGGTGGAAGTTCAAAGGATTCACTCAAAGGGGTGGCCTTGCTCTACGAAGCGGACAAGCAGCCAAAGGAAAGATGTTGGTTTTCACTGACGAGATCGGATGACAAGTGATGAGCATGATAGGAGACATCAGGTCCTCCTTGGGCTCAGCAAACGTGGACTTTATGATAGGGCATTCGCAGATAATGTGCCTAGAGGGTCGTCACCCTCACGGACCGCAGTGTTGAGACACAGCAGGCTCTATGTCTCCCCCCAACTATCTGCCACAGCTATCTGCCACAGCCAATACTAGACTGAACTCACTGTCGCCGGCTGTCGCCGGCCCGGGCCCGCCGAAGCCGGCGGACCCTCCCTTGATACCGGACCCGGACCGAGTCCGGAGCTTTGCTCGGCGACTTCCCACGAGCTGCCAAACTCACAATCCACCTGGTATTGTTTAGAATCGCAGCACAGCAAGTTAAAGCAGGGGCCACGCCGAGGAGTGAATTATCCCGCCTCTAGCTCCGTTTTCCTCGCTCCTCACTCACCTTTCTCAGAACTATTTATTCTCCCTCTTCTTCTTCTCCTCCTCTGACCGAGCCTCCTCTCTTCCTCTTCTTTTTCCAATCAGCTTCAAAGCCACAAGCCAGGGAGCCTCTCTTTCTTCTCATCACTCGCACTCACAGGCTTCTCGGGTTTCCACCCTCTAGTCTTTACGACCAAGATTCACTGCCCACGCAGCAGTCCAACGAGCCGAGTAAGTAATCTCAACCATGCGCACTTCCTACCCCAATGAATCTTCTCTCAAGCAAACACACACTTCCCCAAGTCAAGATCATAAAGATCTCTATCTTATTGGACTTTCTGAAGCCCTCCCGTTCCACGTCTCTACCCTCACCCCTCTAAGTGACCGCAGTAAAGCAATTACTGTAGCTATTTCATGCAACAATAGTGTTCAGACGAGCCTATTGAAGATTTGGATGCGGTTTTGGCTGAGCTTAAACCACCGAAGCGGGCAATCAAGAAGCTGTTAGTCGACGTGCCATTGTCGGCTGTGGGACTTGCCAACAATAGCGTTACAAGCGTCAGCCACAAGCGACTTAGACGCTCGACGACCTCAGGTCGTCCCTTCCCTTCACTCCAAAACACATCTCTTTAATTCTCTACGCATTTCTTCCTCTTCTTCTTCACTTCTTCTCATCGTTTCCGTCTTGTTTTGGTTGCAATAACTTCGCTTCCAACGACTGTCCGGAAGCGGGTTCAACCTCTGATCGTCCCTCGAAGCATTAACATCCTTATCACCCGCGATACTCCATTCCACATCATCTTCCCTAACCAATCACTCAAGAAGCCGTCTTCTGAATCTTCTCACAATGGGCAAGAATAAGAAGACAGGCCAGAAACCCAACCGCCAGGTATAGACCTCAGTCGCTCATGGGCAAAACGAGGAAGGAAGCCGCAGCCGAGTCCAGCACGCTAACTATATCTGAAGTCGCAGACTGCGAAACTAGAACTCCCAGAGGATTACAATCCCAACAAGTCGAAGATGCCACGCCGAAGTAAGGGCAAAGGCCGAATGGAGCGTGCCATTGCGGCCGCTGAGAGAGACAAGGAGCGGGCAGAAGCCGGACTGCCACCCACCCAGCTGGCCCCTGTTGATAAGGCGAGTCTTCTCATTGCAATATGTTCACCCTGGTTACTCTGTGACATATTTTTTCCTCTGAAAAGTGAGTATACTGACATGATAACAGGCAGCTAATGACCGCCTGAAGGGACGTGCAGACGAGCTGGTGAGCATCCTTTTCGATCTCAACACACTAATACCTTGGTTGATAATCACTGACTGTTCGATAGGGAGTCGAGATCGACTGGCTTACAAATGTCAAGCGTCTGGCTTTCAACGACAATCGCAAAGCATGGCGCTCCCTGGAGAATTCCATGGAGAAACCCCAGGATTTCTTGAAGTGGTACGGAGCATTCCAAGAGCGCAAGCTTGATCCCAAGGTCTTTGCCTGCGAGACTCCCAGCACTCGCCAGGAGGCTCAATACATCGCCTGGTACCAGAAGAACCGGTTCCAGTATTACGAGCGCAAGGATCGCCTGGGAGAGCTACGTGCTCTCGAGAATGTCAAGAATTGGCCAAACATGCCGGATCTTATGACGAGCGTAAGTGTTTGCTTCCCTGTTGGCATACAAGGTGACCTGACTTTCCATCGATTCTAACAATTACAGGCCCCATTTGTGAGGACTGCTATTTCCGAGCACAAGTATGTTGAGAGTGCCAAGAACCACGATCATGGGCTCTTCAAGGTCCTCAATGTCAAAGACATTGCGCGCACGATCCTCGGAGATCTCGCGAAGACAGGCTACCTTGACTTGTCCAACCTCTCTCGCACTTGCCATACCGGCCTCAACATTGTCTCCCAGTATATCGAGCACTGGGATGAGACCGCGCCTGGTGATTTCCTGGGCGAGGATATCTGCGTTGACGATGATGACAAGGTGCAGCGCACACCTGTCACACTCTTGATCTCGCCGGTCCGCAAGGCCTTCAATCCTGAGGACGGAAAGCGTCCTGATACCACATATTCCGAGCAGTATATGGTCCAGGTCAAGCTCTGTAAGTCGCTTCATTTCATTTCCTTCACCCAAGATCAAGACTAACGCATTTAATTTAATACAGACCGAGCGCTGAACAACCGCGCCGACCTTATCACGAATCTCCAGCTGCATCGACTCCAGTTTCTTGATGTCAATGCTGTCGGCTGCATCTTGAAATCTCTGCGCAACCTGAAGCTCCTCGGCATTTACCAGTGCCCGCTGTTGCATCTGGGCAAGATGGCTGACCTTCTCAAAATGATCGAGAAACACGGCAAAGGCAAGGAACCTGACAAATCGTTCATGGACTTGGATTTCTTCCCCATGTACCACGAGGGTCCGAACTCGATCCTCCGGCTCGGCTCCTATGGCGCGGTCTGGAACCATCCCGGCTGCGACATGGCCACCGGCATCTGGCAGATCGTCTTGTACGAGCTCTACCCCAAGGCCACAAAGCTTGGCATCGACATCCTAAGCTGGGGCCGCGCCTTCCGCTTCTTCTTGGAGAAGCTGCCAATGCTTGATTGGACCAATGTCCGCATCGTGGAGGCCATCAAGAGCCTGGAGTACACTGGTCAGGAGAATATCAAGGAATTCGACATGACCACCTACAACAAAGCGGAGGGCAAATGGGAGCGTTTCGCAGACGACGTCACAGCTGCGCTGCGTGGAGACGGCACCGAGCCAGCCATCGTCCCGGGCCACCAGCTCAGCAAGCTGGTGCAGGGCTACCAGCCTGAGCGACAGCGGAAGTATGGCTGGTGGAGAGACACAAAGAGGTGCACCAGGTGCCGCGAGAGTGTCCTGGCCGTCTTCTGTCCTTTTGGTGAGAACCGTTGCTGGGGCTGCCTTGCAAAGGCGCATCTTACCAAGCCGTGGGACCACCATCTGACATTCAAGGCTCATGCTGTCGAGACTTGGTTCGGTCGCTCCCGCAACCTGAACCACATCGTGAAGCCCGGTGCTGAGGAAAGTGGCTATCTGATTGCCAAGATCATAGATGATTTCCGCCGCCGAGAGATGGAGGAGGACAACTTCAACAAGGATTCGACGGACTGGGTCGATCACTATGATTTCGGTCGCCTCCATCGCAGACATGCTCGCTACTATGAGGCCCACGGCCCGGTCGATCGGAAGCTGAATGACAGGCAGTATATGCCCATCGGTTGTTTCGAGACGAGTATTACCAGCATCATGGCTCCCATGAACTACCCTGACTTCAAGATCGGTGTCCTCATGAGAGAGTGGGAGATCGAGCGGAATAAGCAGCACCCCAGGGAGTCCTCGGCCATGCGCGCTCAGGCGAAGCAGAAGAAGCTCGAGGAAACTACCCGAGACGTGCAGAGCCGCCGCCAGGAGGTGATCGACGAGTGCAATCAGGACGACGCCAAGACCATTGAGGAGGAGCGTCAGCACTTCGAGCGCCGCCTGCGGTGGCCGAACCGGCAGATCAAGTGCTGGGACGAGCTGATCCAGGAGATGTTTCACCGGGATCACAAGGCTCAGCCGCCGCAGTGGGTTATGGCGAAGCGCCCTTTTCCGCTGAATATCATGTAAAGACATGAAGGGTCCTCTGGCATTGCCAGTTTTCTTTGCGTTGCGTTTTTTTCCCCCCGCACTTATCCGCATACTGCTGTGTCTTGTCGCCATAAGGCCATTTTCGGTGGACTGCCCGTGGAAATCATGTCTGGATTGAGTTTGGACTTGAATTGGTTCAGTCTCCTGCTATGGTTGGCTTAGAATGTCACGGCCTGGACAGGTGACGAGTTGGGCGAAGACAGTTTTGCGATGATACCAGGTTGCATTTTCATCGCGTTGAGATAGGCAGTGTGCCTCCGAGATTGGTTGCTGGTATGCCATGGTTAGGGGGAGAGAACGTTGTGCTGCGACTTGACAGAATCCGGTCCAGAAGTGTACATTAGACGCGCTCTCCGCTTTCGTTTCCTAATACAACACCAAAAAAATCCCAAACATGTTGCCCAGGTGATTCGTGATATGGCAATGTAATAGAGTGACTGTAAGTAGTAGCGCTATTTCGGCAGCTTCTCTGACTTCAACGCCACCGATGGTCCGAGGTCATGATCATCTTCAGGGGAAGGGTTGCCAGCACCTGAGAGCTTGAATACCGACTCTAACTGGGCAAAAAGGACCGCAAACTATCTGCTTCATCGGGCGGACCTCCATCAGTAGGCTCGGCCATCAGGGGATTCGTTGTTATTCCAGGAGGAGCGATGGCTCTGGTTAAAACATGTGAACGTGTACAGTGATCTCGAGTTTCCAAGGAGCAAGTCTATCCCATAATGCCAGACCCCATTTCGGGCCAAGTTCAATGTCACATTTGCTTTATATTGGTTCTTGACAGTCGTTATTCGTGTGCTATGGTATCGTCGTTGGCGACAGCCAGACATCGGCATGTTGTAGAAATCAACCGCCCATATCAACTCCAGTACCCAACGCCCATCGACGACAAAAAAAATCCCAACCATCATGCCAGATTGGCCGTGTGTCCATAAACACGCACTCTACTCTCCAATACCATAACTTCGAACCCGACTGAAGAAGAACGGCTTTTCGTTCTTAAGCCCAAACTCAGCCCAATCGTCCGTCAACCTGTTGTAAGAGTAACAACCCCTCCAGACAAGCTTGTTGTTCCTCGGCCCCTGCTTTCCGGCGTTCTTCAGAGTCAAGTCCAGCCGGTAGAGGTACTTGCCCACCCCCTCCGTCTCGACAAAGACATCTCCCTCCACCTCGCCCGCCTCCCTGTCGGGATAGTCCCGCGTCGAGGCGAGCCTCCACCGCCCCTTGTAGGCGTTCTGCATCACCACGCTCGGCAGGTGCGCCGCGCCGGCGCCGCGGTGGAGCTCCAGCGCCTCCCTCGTCAGGTGGTGCACCACGTCCGCCGGCTCGGCGGTGGTCAGCAGCGAGACGACGGTGCCGTCGCGGTAGAAGCGGAGGTACCGGTAGTAGGTCACTATGTGCACGGGGCTGTGCCAGGTCGTGGCGTGGGCGGACGCCTGGCCGGACCGCATGTAGTTCACCGTGCTGATGTAGCAGCCCCCGAAGCGCACGCGGGGTCGCAGGCGGAACATGCGCTGCCAGGAGGAGGAGTAGATATCCCCGAAGAGGGAGAGAGTGCAGGCCTGCTTCTCGGCCCAGTCGCGGTCTGAGCGCTCGGAAGGGGTGAGCGGGATGAGGCAGTCGTCAGACTCGGGAGGGACGCGGACAGCGTCATCCGCGACGTCGAGGTTATGCGGGCCGGAAGCGACTGCCTCGTCTTCCTCCGCGTCCAGCGGACCCCAGGTCACGGAGGCTTGCCAACGGTAGTGCATACCGCCGAAGCCGAACTCGGGCCCGAGACAGACGCGCCGCCAGATCCGGTCTTCTGTCGCGACGAGGTACGCCAGGCGCTTGCAGACGCGGGCGAGGCGGACGAAGGAGGCAATGTCGGATACTGCGACGTCGCGGAGGATGTGGACGAGTATCTCGTCCGGGAGGGAGGAGATCGGGCAGGGGGGTGGCGGGACGCCCTCTAATTCCGGGGGCGCTCCCTGGATCGTCATGCCGGCGAAGCTGGTGATGAGTTCCTTGAGGGACTTGGGCTTCGCCGGGGCGTCCGAGGACGAGTGATGGGCGGGATTGGGCACTGTTGGTGCCGCGTTGGATGGGTTGGGCTCAGATGGTGCTGGTTTCGGGGCCATTGTTTGGGGGAAGTGCTTCTTTCTGTACTGGAGGTCGACGCGGTGGTCCATCTACGGAATGTGAGTTGGTGCACGAGACCAAGGAGGCCGGGGGCTTACTCTGTATGCCTTCCTGTACAGGCGCACGCTATCCCCTAGATTACCAGCTGCTTCCCTCTCTACGGCTTGCTCAAAGTGCTCCAGTGCCGAAACTGGCTCATCGCCTTTGTCCTCGCCACCCTCAGCTTGGCCGGGCAATGTGGACGAGGCAGCCGGCGCTGGCTCGTCAAACGAGTGAGCAACATACTCATCGTCGTCACTGTCGTGTTGTGTGGCCTTCTTGCCGGTTGCAGAGTGCTGCTTCCCTGATGGTTCGGAGCCCTTTCGCGGCCTGGGAGGTTGAGATTTGGGATGGGACTTGTGCTGAGCTCTAAGTTGCCCAGCGGATGGACCGGCTACCGTCTGCGGAGGCTGGTTTCTTGAACCGGGGGTTTTGGACTGAACTTCTGCGCGCCACTGTTCTCTAAACGACTCGAGTTCGGACTTGATTTCATTGGATGCCATGATTTGGGACGGAATATGTGTTCAGCGTGCGTGGACCTGGGATGAAGCTCGTCTAGATAGAGAGATGGATGGTGGATGAGACGAGCAGAATTTAGATTTTAGGTATTGATTAGGAAGGTACGGTCCGATCTAATACGACGTTCAGATGCCTCGGCTCATGAACCGTTGAATCATGAGAGGCAAACTTTAGGATGAAGATGTATATGTAGAGTCTAAGTGGTGAGTGAGTGGTTGTGTCATCCGCCGGCTGCCCTGGCTTGCCTGGCAGGTCGCGCCTTATCTTATCCCCGCGACTGACGCCGAACGAGTCGAAATGGCTTGGCGCTAGTTGCCAGCTGCTGGACCCTCGACGTCTCGATAAGTTCGAGAGCATTAAGAACATGACATGGTATATCAGCCTTACGACTCATTCTTTGACAGGTGTGACTCGGGTTAAAAGTCTGCTACATTGTCCCATCTTGTGTGTATGTACAATACAATACATATAGGAGGGGCATAAGCAGAACGAGCCACTGTCACGAACAATTAGACACACTTGAGAGAGAGTCGCAAGTCAGAGCCCGATCATCGATGATGCTTAATATTGAAAGCATTATCGCTCGCTGTCCTCAAGCAAATAGTTAAAAATAGTTATGAATTATACAATATGTATCATATCGTTATGTGGTTGTGGATTTACACCCGCCAGGAGATCCCATTAAGGTCCTCAACTCCTTGAAAAAGCCACAAAGATGGGAAGTAAAGAGGAACCATCCCAGCAGCAGCGCACCCGTATTCCAATATTTTACAACGCTCCTGTTCGCTGGATCTAAGTACTCCACCCCGGAACCCCTTCTTAAACGAGATGAAGGAAACCTCAATGACTGTGCTCGTGGTGGTCGTCGCCGTGAGAGTGAGTGCTCCCCGCCTTCGATCCCGGGGCAGCACAGCACCCCTGATCTAGACAGTCATCAACGCACTCCAAAAGACAGAGATCCGGGTCATCTTTCCTGCGCTGGGTAAGGCCAGCAGCTTCTCCGTCCAATACCATCGCCGCGTCCTCGCCGTGGTCGTGCGCTTTGTCTAAGCAAAACTCTGGCTGGATAGTGGCACTATGGATGCCGTAGGCATGGAGACACTTACGCACCGCCTTGGCCAGCCCCATGTACTTCTCACCGCCCTCTGCCGAAATGGGGAACGCGACCTGGATGTGCATGGACGCCACCACCTGGGTGTCGGAGAGCTGCCAGATGTGCACGTGGTGGCAGCTGATGATGCCTGGGACCTGCTGGATATCCTCTCGAATGTCGTTGACATCGATGTGGTCGGGCGTAGCTTGCAGCAGGATCTTGGCGGTTGCCGAAGTCAACGGCAGCGCCGACCTCAAAATGATGATGGTGATAAATAGCGAAACGGCCGGATCGGCGTAGAACCTCCCGGGCCAGTCGGTCAGCCAGATGATGAGGGCGGTAGCGATCACTCCCACGTTACCGAGCATGTCGCCAATGACGTGCAGAATCATAGCGTTCATGCCCATGTCGCCGTGGCTATGGCCATGACTCTTTCCAGGTTTCTTCGGCTTGTTGTGGATATGGTCCCGGTGCAGGCCGGAATCGCGCCGACTCCTGCGCGACGTAGAACGAGCGTTGCGATGAGCATTGCCGTTAGATGCTTTCCCTTTGTCCTTATTCAGTAGCGGTGTGTTCTCGGCGGGCTCCTCTTCGTTAATGACGGCGCTCTCCTCTGCTCCACTGTCGCTGGAAGTCTCCTCGTCCTCCGGCTGGGGTCGGCTGGCAGCAATAATTTCCTGCCGGAAGCTGGACGGATGAATACTTAGGTCGTCGATGCTGGTAAGACGGTTATGGCGAAGGCTGTTAGATCTCCTAGACCTTCCCCTAGAGTGGTTGGATGATCGGCTAGCGCAGCGCTCGGTAGCCTTCAGGCGGCCGCCCTCCTGGTCGCTGCCAAATCGAATATGCCGCTGTGCATCGGCTGCGGCAGCGTTCCACCGTCCGACCGCCGCCTCGGGGAAGAGATCCGCTACACGTCCGTTTTCATCGGCGGCATCGCCAGGCCCCGGTGCACTGCCGTGCGCTAGGCCTTGTTCCGCCTCGCTAAGGTGGTCTGCTGCTTGCAGGTTTTGTTCGTGCTGATGGTCTTCTCCATGCGCATGCTCCTCGTGTCCATGTGAATGTCCATGACCTCCAAGGACGAAAAATCCGAGGATGTTCGACGCCAGGCCGAGACAGCCTACGATGAGGATAAGCTTGGGGTTGTTGATCTCGGGTGGGTCGATGAATCGCGTGAGGGCTTCGAGGAAAATAGATACGCATAACGCAATGAGAAAGACGGCGTTGAAGAAGGCTCCGAGGATCTCGGCGCGCAGCCACTGACAGAGGGGTTAGTACACATTGAACCCGATAACATAACTGCAGGCAGCACGTGAAGACGTGGGCCTAGGAGGTTTCACTTACGCCATAGGTGTACTTGTCGGTGGTGGCTTTCCTCGCGACACTGACAGCCCACAGACCGACCAGAAGAGATATGATATCGTTTAACATATGAAAAGCGTCGGCCATGAGTGCAAGGGAGTGGACGATGAAGCCGGTGGTCAGCTCGAGCAGGAAGAAGGCAATGTCAATGGCCAGCATGACGCTGATACGCGTCGACTTGGACCAGGCCATCTTTGCGGTAAACTGAGTCGACGAGCGACGACGGGCTGTTGGGTCTAGTGCCACGAGACGCTGTGTTGGGACGTCTCTTGGTGGTTGAGAAAGCTGAGGTTGTTTTGGATGCCGACAGGGACTGTTTGCAGCTGATGCGCCAAGTGCCTTATCGGCCGTTCCCCGGGTTAAGATTGCCGATAAGAGAGGCGGAAAGCCAAAGTCATCAGACACAGCTGTTAGGACCGAGCTGTAGGAGTGCGCAGCAGCTAGCTGGTCAGGCTGGTGAATTATATGGACAATTATTCAGCTTATTATTATTGATATGTTTTAGGGAGAGTTGCGGCACTTTGTTTTTGCCTTCGCAGTGGTGGTAGTGCGCACCCGAAGGATCCAGATGCCACCTTAGCAGACTTAGGTGATGATGACATAGGCAGACGGCTTCTCATTCGTCATCTATCAACAGCGGCGGGTGACCGGCATCGGCAGTCTCCACCTGTTGGTCTTTGACACAGCCCCTCCGCGTCCGTGACAGACACAGCTCCGATCTCCGATCCGAGCATCATCGCCTCAACTCCGGCGCTCTTTCCTCGGTTTAGTTGCCATATCTTGTCTTGGGAAGGCGCAGCTTCCAAATCTCGGGGTTTGGACATTCGATATCCTCTGATAGTGCCACCGACTTGCGGGCCTTCCTACTGTCAACCACGCTCGAAGATTGGGGTAACGAAGGCACATAACAAACACATGGAAATAGCTTCGTTCTGCTTGGCTGGTCGTTTCAACTTACGCGTCTTGACCTTGCTTCTGTTTGGTGGACGGCTCTTTACCTTACCCGGTGCCTGACATGATCTGTTGTTTTGTTGGTGGTGGTAAACCTACAAATTGTTGAAGATCCTCGAAAGTACTCCTGGTACAGAACGCCATAGTGAAGCTTGATACCATGCTATTTATTGCCCAACGTCGGTCGCTTGGTGAAAATGGATGCTCCGACATTTCGTCGTCCTCAGTTCTCCTGTCTCGCAATCCTGCGTCCCGTTTTAATCGACCACAGGATTGCCGGTCGACACGACGAACGTGTGAATCTCATCCCTTCGGCAGTGCGCACCAGTGAGGTCTTGGCAGCCCGCCTGGGTCCAATTGGATGACCCGAAGGCGTTCGATAGAAGAGATGGACAGGTCTCAGCCCGCAGGACCTGGAACTGGCCCACAAGGCCAAACATAGGAGCCCTCCCTTCGAAACACGGTCGCCTCTGTTAGTGCCCTGCCGGTGCGGTGGCCTGCTCCACTAACTTGTCTTACATGAGCCACAAGCAGACCACCAAAGCACAGCCCACCAGTTTAATGCCTTCGTCTCCCCATATCGTGCCAAGCAGTCCAAGGCTGACTGTGCGCTGCTGTGGCTGCGATACAGTACTTCAATTCCCTTATCCTTTCAGGCTCTGCCCGTCCTCGTTTTTACAGCGTCCCCCCGTGCGACGGTTCGTAACTCCTTCACTCAAACATCTCGATTCTTTACTTTTTCCGATCTTCCATATTGGTTGAATCATATTCCTCTGTTCCTTCTGATTGACGGCCACATTCGCTCCATCCTATTTTATTCTCTGTCCTCTATTGAATACAAGCACCTTGGACGTTGCCGATTCGTGACAAAGGACCCACGTTCGTCTTCCCCTGGTTGACCCTCGAACACATCAGCTCCTCGGGTCGTTTCAGGGCCTCCCACAGATCCAACAGATCCAGACAACGACAACCCCGGCGTATGCAGAACCGTCCCTTGCAGTGAAGAACACTTCCCGTCTCCGCTGCCGACAGCCAGGCAAACGCGTTGGGCATCATCCCTTTTACCAAGACGAAGACTGGCGATTCCTGAGTGCTAACAAGCTACCGGAGTCTGCTCCACAAAGTCCCCTAATCCCCATATTTCCTCCCACTCAAACCCGCCGCAACCCAACCGTCACCTTTATTGAAGAAGTCCATACCATCGCGAACTCCCAATACCAAATAGCTATTGGAGCAGCATTCTCGGCTCCCTGCGCGGAGTCGTAAAACCAGCCGTCCTGGCTTTCCGTCAAGATTCCCGTCGGTCACTTCTGGCCGCAGACGATCCCGCACTGGCTCGTCAACCCTACCAGCAGACGTACGAAGAGCCCAGCACATACCCCGGCGGCTACTACAACAACCGGGAAACTATGCCTCCATCGTCACGAGTCGGTCCTCGGAGGAGCAGGTTTGAGTTCCTGTCCTCGAGATGGAGGCGGCTATTCTTCGCCACTGCTGCCGTCCAGGCGATAATATGTATGGCCTTTGAAGCGTGAGTCGACCTGCCAGCTATCAACCGTCAACGAGAGGAGCATTGCTAACAGACAGCAATAGATACGTCTTCGCCAGATTTCAACTCAGCATCAAATCCAACTTCACATTCAATAACGACCAGCTTAACTCGCAATACAAGACCATCCCTACTTTCCTCACCCTCTTTGTCTTCGCCTTCATCTACGAGCTCATACTGGTGTGGGACGCACTGCGCAGCAAGAACACCATTCAGATAATCGGCCTCTGCATTTGCAATCCGGCTTTGCTGGCCTACACGGCGCTGCAGATCGACCAGATCGAAAATGCGATTGATCTGCTCGAGGCAAACGGAGCGATCAAGCCCAACGCCCTGGGCGAACACGATGTCTGGACGCGCTGTCGACCGTTCCTCATCGCTATCCCGTGCATCATTGCCGTCGCGACGGTAGCGCTGGCATACATATCGTGGCAGCTATACAAGGAGTTTGCATGGGACATCCTCAAGCAGATCGGCGCGGACTACCGCATGAAGAAGCGCTTCCTCCACTACCAGGTTCGTAGATTGCACCACAGATGCCCCCTCTGATCCTGTACTAACCGTATTTTTACAGATCTACATCGCCCTGCTCAAGTTCGACTTCTTCTTCTTCCTCGGCTTCACGGTCCAATTCCTCGTCATCGTGACCGGCAAGACCGACGTTGAGCGCGCATTGACAATAGCCGCGATCCCCGTAACAATCGCCATCCTCCTCTTCGCCGCCTTCTTCACCCGCCGCGAGATCAAGCTCGGCATGGTGGCCGTCATAATCCTCTACTTTGCTGGCCTGGCCTACTTCTTCTTCAAGCTCGTGCGCATCTACCAGCCGTCCCACCAGGCCAATTACTTGGCCGTCCGGAGAAGTCTGACGGCCTTCGCCGTCATGACGATCATCCTCATTATCCTGACGATCGTGAACGCCTTCATCTGCATGACCAACTTCGGCAAGGGGCTGAAGAACCACTTGGTCAAGAGTTCCGGGGAGGACGAGGAGAAGCTGGACAACGCTTACCAGATGCACGATCAGAAGCCGCAGCTGCCCAGCCGGATGACGATCGACTGAGTCTGAAGTGAATGGAAACGAGGAGGATAGAACTGTACAAAGAGTCGGAATCGTTTACGTCCCGTTATGAACCCTGGGCTTATGATGCTTTTGCTTGATCTGCCATTGTGGATCACGCCGGCGAGTGTGGCGGAATCAAGGTTGGGAGCGAACGAATACCACTTTCCTTTTGTTTTCTTTGAGTTGATTTGTTTTTCATCTGGGCATTTCGAGGGATTTCCGGCTCATGGCCGTGATAGGGCGCTGGAGTTCTCGGTTTCATATTGCGACGTGTTGCTTTTCCTCATCTGCAAACCGAAGTCCTTGTTTCGTTAGCTCTTGTTAGCTTGTTGAGATACCGAGCGCAATGCTGAACATGGCCCGAGTCAGTGAATTACTTGAGACCTCAGAGATATAGAATTTCAAGCCTGCCCCGATTTGAATGCAGCTTCATAGCAAGCGACGTCGTAGGAGAAATCTAAGCGTCACTCGTCGTAAGCTGCCCGTCGACGTTGCTTGTTCAACTGAGCGAACGGCTCAAATTCCCTGCCTAACTGTATGTACAGCACGAGCATCTTGGTGTGGACGGGAAAAACCCGGTATCTATCCTAAAAGCAATAAACACGCTATTTGCAAGTTTCCATTTCCCAGTCCTCCCATCCTGAAACCCCTAAGAAAGACAAACCCGGTCTTTCCCCTCAAGTAGAGACGAGACGCTCCCTTATCGGACAACCGATAGGCACGCTCAGCAGTCGTCATTTCATCATACACGCCCAATCTGAGAGACCTACACCGGCTTCATCCACCCTTAGAGAATGATCTGTCTCGCATCCTTGATGTTACCGTCACTCGGACAATAGGGGCACTTGAACCTGGTCCCCTTACACAGCTTCGTCAGCGTCTCCTTGGCGAGGACGTGGCCGCAGGGTATCATCATCGGCGGGTTCGCCTCTGTCGTCTGCTCCTTTGATACGGGACAGACGAAGATGCTGTGGTACACCATCCTCTGCGGGAGAGGCGTCTCGAACGCGAGCTCGTCGGCCGTCGTCCAAGCCGTCCCCTTGGCGCGCGCGGCGGACGTGTACTTGAGCAGCCGCGGCAGGGCGAGGGCGCCGGCCGTGGCGGCCACGTAGAGGGGTGACTCGGCAGAGAGGCCGAGCAGGCTGCAGAACTCGCGCGTGAAGGAGGCGGCGACGTCGGAGAAGGCCGTGTCCGAGGCGAAGACCGCTCGATAGGGGGACTCGCCGAGGTTCGGGGCGTAGACCATGGCGCTGGCCAGCTGCTGGATCTCGCGCAGGTGGCGGGCCTGGAAGCGGCCGAAGTTCTGGCGCGCGTAGAGCAGGGCGCCGGAGCGGCCGTTGTGGACGTCGTCCGGGAGGTTGTTGGTGCTCGGGCCCTTGAAGAGCCAGACGTACTGCAGCTTGCTGAGCTCGAACTCGAAGTTGGAGCCGCGGGCCTCGAGGGCTTCACTATTCTGGCGTGCCCATTCGATGGCGGGCATGAGATTGTGGGACCGTAGGTCTTGCAGGATGCGGTACATGTCCGTGAACTTCTCTTGGAGTTCTTGTGACTGGAGGGGAGGCAGGTCTGGGTGCCGGGCTGTACCGGTAGTGGACATTGAGCGGGACATGTCATCGTCGTCATCGTCTACGTCGGACATGGGCTGGTCTACATCGCCTCTGTGTATCGGTATTGGAGATGTGGGGGGGAGGTCGAGAGACGGGTTATTCTGCGTCTCCGTAATGAAGGTCGAGGCGACTTCGAACTCGCCCTCGCGGAGGAGATGCATGGCAATGGCTCGGTTTATGAGGGCTGTGTGGTTCTCCATAGCGTCGTGTTCGGTTGGTAGTGGCTTTGGTGGCAGCGCCTTGTCTAGGGCTTTGCCGAGCTTCTTCTGTGCCTTGCTCACGTTCGCTAGGTCCTTGTTGACGGCCTCGAAACGCTCCTTGAGAGGGTTTTGTAGTTTTGTCATCGTCAGACTAGCTGTATGGGTATCTAGTGCTACGGGATGTCAGTATAGTAACGGCGTCGCGGAGGGGGAGACGAACTGGCAACTACCTGCTCCCTGGCGGCGGTAAGCTCGGCGATGATCTGGTCGACATCGTTGACGGCAGAGGTGAGCCTGGAAGTCTGGTTGAGACTCCTCAGCTCTTTCTGTAGGACCTCCATGTCGGTGGTTCACACACGCCAGATGTGATCTCTATCGACGGCGTAAGGCGCTCTTTGCACCGGAAGGCGAGTTCTCAAGACCGGGAGACACTTCGATCAGGAACTATGTCGAGCTCTAGCTCGCTGTCCGTGTATCCGTGTTCCCGACTCGGAACACTCTGCCTTGATGGTATTCTTCGCCCTGTATCGACGAGAAGAATTGAGTATTTAACAATTAAGTTTATGCAAACCAGACGAATGTGCAGAAAATGGGTTGAGGACGATGGGCAAGATGCGGACCTGCGGCGTCGTAGTCGGGTGCGATGCGGTCAGGTGGGGATGGACTGTCCACACAGTAAAAGCGGTGTCATTCCCCGCTAAATCTTCATCGTTAGTGCCACTCTAGCCCTCTTATCGTAGCCCGAGATAGTGTTTACAGGGGTCTTTGAGGGCGTTTCACTCCGTACGTAGTAGCGGCAACGGCACGCCCTGCCCCTGGCCAACTCATCAGCTGGCTTGCTGCCGTGTTGGATGCAAATGATGGCGTCACATGCCAAGTTCGAGTTGAGCTGAACACAGCTTCCATAAGGTACACAAACATCCACGACATTGGTCTCCTCGGCTGAGACCACCGGTGTGTGAGCTTCTGATAGATTCTTGCATGCAAGACATCACCTCGTTTGATCCCACGATGCGCACTGCAGCCACGTTTGCATTCCAACCTGTCCACCTGGCCGCAACTACTGCCACAACGTCTCTTGATTCTCCTCCCTGCTGTTCCCATACAAGTGGCGATGCAAGTTGGACTTGAGCGGCCGGATCATGCCTGCATGAAGATAGCCTTACAACCTCGAGGACAGACAGACATCAGACCATGTCCTTCAGACTTGCCTTTCCGGCCCCGTACCGCGAGGAGGAAATCACGCTAGCTCGCATCGCATCCCAACGCAATGCTCGTACTGCTGCCGGTCTTGAGGCCTTCCCCGGAGCAAGGCTCGATGGCACGGGAGAAGCATCTCCGTCCGTGTCCCCAGCTCCGCAGAAGAAGAAGCGTGTCGTTCTGCCGGACCCGGTAGCGTTCAAGTAAGCCCATCTACACCAGCTAGCCATTAGCACTACACCTACCGTATACGGACAGAATGTACTAAGACAGCCCGTTCCACCAGGTTCCTCCTCGAAGACCCCTCCGTAACCCTCATCGAACGAGAAAGGGTCCTGCAAGGCTACGAACTCTACCTGGTCGAACAGTGGGCATGCTCTCGCAAGTCGCCAACCCTGGTCATAGCGACCTACACCGGAGACCCGAGCCACTCGGCCGTTGTTGGTGTCTTGGGTGTTCCTGAGGACGAGAAAGACCGGTCGCCGCGGCTGAGGGTCTACTTCAAAGCTATACAGCAGTACCATGCGCGGCCGAAGGAGACCGAGGCCGGCGAGCTCATGGTGACCAACCTGAGCAGTTTTCCCTCTGCCCTGACCGTTATTGCGATACCGGACGGTGACATACGCAAACATCGCCAGATATTCATTATTAACGAAGACCTCAAGCGACTTGGCTGCTCTGGTCGCTCAGGCATGACACTTTCTGACCCGACCCCGGCAACGCAGGCAAAGTTCCTGCAGCTCTACAAGACCAGTGACCGGATACCGTTCTTTCAGTCTGTCTTGGAGCTTGTTAAGATGTGCCAGACCGCGCTGTTCATCTTCGACAAGCTTGAACAAGAATACATCGACGGTTTGCTCTGCGATGTCACAGAAACCGCGATAAACAACTGGTGGACTGAGATCGGGTCCGAATACTACAACATCGAGCCAACCGATGGCATACTTGGTCCTACAACTGTGGCAGCACTTTTGGGCACATTGATGGGAGCAAGAAATCGTCTCAGCTATTACGGAGCACCGATCACCAAAGATGTGTTTGACGTGGACAATATGAAGAAGGGCATCGGGACATTTCAGAAAGCGTATAAACTGGAACGTACCAGACGACTGGACCGTAAAACGCTCTTAAAGCTTCACAACGTCACAGCCAAAGCAGCTGCTGGCGAAGGCGGCTGGGGCGTTCAGAAAGCAGTCAAGTCCACAGTCGCTGAAATCGGCGGTAAACGGGGCGAGCTTGTCATCGGCATGGTCGGCGGCAAGGAAAAGGCCGGCATAGGCGACATCGAGACGGCTGACTTTGACAGGTTCATCAGTCTAGTCTACGGCGAAAAGCCGAAATGGCTATGGCACGGCAAGGCGAGGAGAACAGGCTCAGACGCCCCACACGACCACTCCATGTCGGAGGCCAGTGGTCTACTCTTTGGGAAAGATTCGAAAGAGGACTCTGGCCAGACGAATAGCAGACGGACACACTCAGTGCCTCTCGATGAAGAGGTCGAGGTCAGGCGGAAAGAAGAACTCTCTAATGTCTACTCCGCGCCACCACCGGCTTCGACAATAAGCATGGCGGACTCGCCTGGGGACAAGGATGCCTCGCGAAAGACGGTGTTCAGGAGCGTCGCGGGCAAGGTGAGCGATGCACGCTCCGGCTTTGGGCGTATACGCGATGCTGTTGGAAGCAACCTCAGAGGTCATGCGAGCCGACCATCCAAAGACGAGACGCTGGATACCGCTTGGTCCAACACTCCCAGCATCGCCACCCTTGCTCAGTCATCGGCCGCACTTTCAAGTCCCGTCGTAGTCAACAGAGCTTTCACATGGAAGAATAGGCCAGAGGAATATGTTGATGCCTTCAAGAAGGAAAGGGACGCTGAGAACGCCGCGGTTGCTGCTGCTCACAACATGTCTGAGGATGGCGAAACGCCGGCGCCCATGACCGCCTTCAGGGATGCCGCTAGAACACTCCAGGGCATACCCGAACGGCAAACAAGCGAGGATGTTTCAGGGGGAGCTGAACCCAGGGAGATCCGGAGGGAACTGGTCGAGAACGATCCATCAGTAGCTGGATCGGTGGTAGATGACGGCGATCTAAAAGGACCGGTTTTGGAAGCAGAACGCAACTCTAATATACCAGTGTCCTATCTCCAGCGCCGGCACAGCGTCAATATCTCCTCGCCGGCTCAGGAATGTTGCCTCAACGAAAGTCGCTGGCCCCGTCGCCTCTCCTTCAGCGAAGCCGAGGAGGCGCTCCTCCGCTGGGACCCTGTTATCGACATAGACGAAGAAATCAACACTTTCGACACCTTCTCCGCCCTGCAGCAATACCAGTCCTCTGCCGAGATCGCCCGCTCTCTCTACGGGACTATCACGTCGCTCCAACTGGAAATATTTCCGTGGGTGGCCTCCAAGGTCTCCGCCGTCGAGAGTCTCGACGAAACCTACGCGCGGCAGCATGAGTCCCTACAAAACGTCTACTACCAGCTCTCCGATGCCTACCAGCGCCTGAAGCACAGCAGCAGCGAGATGCTAGCTGAGGAGCGCGCGCATCTGGCCGAGGCGGTCAAGGACGTCGAGGTCCTGGTTGCGAAGCTCGAGTACGAGATCAACGCACTGGTGAGCAAAGTGCAGGATGTTGAAGACGGGGTAGCGCAGTTCGAGAAGCAAGTGGAGGCTGTCGAAGCCCGGGCCGCGGAGCTCAAGACCGTGCTTGAGACGGAGAGCTGGCTGCACTGGGCTGTCCGGACGCTCACGGGCATTGGGACTGGGCCGAACATTACGCGGGAGACAGCGAGGTGACATATTGCAAAGAGCTAGCTTGTTTTGGAAAATGTTTAAGCGTTCAGCATGGGGGCATCGGCGCCAGGGCGTAGCAAGACTATTGTCATGGCTAGACATAGCAATGCATTGCGATGAGTACATATAAATCATAAGGTCTCTTTTTTTCCACCAGATCTCCCGTTCCTTCTTCATGACTTCCTCTACTTTCGTCAATATGCACTATTCATCTGTCGTGGCATTCTTCTGCTACCAGATCTTCTTTGCGGACATCCATATCCTGTCAAAGATTTGGTGCTCATCTCTGTGTCTGGGAAGTAAGATGCTTTCCTGCTTCATGACCTTCGTCTCGTCCCTGGGAGTAGCTTCCATATCAACATAGTACACCAGTCAGGACGTGAGCAGAGTTAGAATGGCGTTTTGCAAATTCATTCGGACAAGACCGTATGCCATGACCCCCCTCTAAAGTCAAGCCTTGAATGCCTTCAACCTGAACCGATCAATATTGTACAGAGCCAGCCTCAAAAACAAACGCACAGGGTATGCGAGTATGTCCATGTCCCGGAAAAGAGCTTCCATAATACAATGCGGTCTCAAGATGACGGCGGTTGCCCAACACAGACTGGGCAGCCGTCCATCAAACCTCGAGCCAACAGAAAGACAACCCTAGTTGCACACTGCGGTGGAGCGTCATCATCCCTTAACCTCCAAAGCCGAAACCACCGCCAGCCGCCGGGCCGCCCCTGTTTTGGCTCTCCTTCTCGAGCGCCGTAGAGACGACAGTGTGCGCCTCGAAAAACTTTGCTGCGCAGCGGTCCAGGCAGACTGACTCGCCCTTGTTGAGCTCGCCTTCGCGGTAATCGGTCGGGAGGCACTTCTTCGTGCACATTTGGATCATCCTGTAGGGAGGTCAAGAGTTAGATAAGCGTTGCAGGAGACCTTGAATCGGGATAAACGAGAAACCGAGCACTGGGACGACTAGCTACAGGCGACCGGCTCAAACGGTCACCAAGTACAAGGTCAAGCAGAGGAATAAGGCTGAATTGGCATTAGACGTACCGGTTATGCATGGTAGCCATCAGCTTCATCTCCTGCTCAACGGCAGCAATCTTCTCGGCCGAAGTAGGCTGTTGCCTGCCCATTCCAAAGAACGACATCCTGACTGTGTGTACTGCTAATATGAATAGTACTAGAGGAGTGATGGGTCGGCCGCAATAATAATTTCGGATTGCAGTCAGCGAGAGCGAGTTGGATACGTATAATTTCCAAAAGACGGCGAAGCAGATGAAGACGACGGCGATGCCTTGAAGGTCTGCCTCTGTGGGTCCGTCCCTGCGACTAGGATTGCGAAGCTTGATGTGGAGCACTTCACTTGTCAGCCTTGCATATGGTAGGCCTCGAGAGTTATCGCGAGGCTGAAAGTCGACCTTGTTCACCTTGCGATGTTTGCAAAGGAGGAGTCCCGGGGACCTTTCCATGTGATTCGAGTGTCCACTCAGAGCTCTCACTGTGACAGCGGTGACCGCGAACAGAGGCACATTGGATCGAAATCGAAGATCAGAACGGCGAACAGCCCCTGGCATTGTGACCGGTTTATCTTCGGCAAAATAGAATGGCGCTAAGTAACTAGCGTGATTTTCGGTGTGCTCGGTGAATGAAGAAGGTCAGTTGTGATTGGGCCAGCTTCGGCTGACTTGCTTGAGTGGGGACGTTTTTGTCGGAGCTTTGGCCAACAGCTCCAACCACATACAAAAACGAGACATATTTTATTTCTTGTCGACATTAACACTTTTATCCTCTAAGGAGCCCCAGTCCTAACAACAATGCACGCAGGGACAATTGAGAACGTAAGTGATATTCTCAGTCTATTTCTACGGCAGTATGATGATACCGAAGATCTAAGAACCGTTGCGACTGACACGATTCGTCGTGCGTGATCAAAAATGCCTTCTTTTCTGATTGCCTCCTTCATTTACACTTTGGTTCAGCTTCCGAGGTAGTCTTATATTGACTGGTTCTCTAGGTGCAATGAACTCTACCCAGTACCTCCAGTTTCTTCGCCCCTATGCCTATCATCGGCTATCGGCGAAGAAGCAGGCCTACCTCAGTATTTATGAGGGAGCCAGGCAGCATGGAGTTGCGTCTCGTGGTGCCAGGCGCTGTTTAGTGACAGCATCAAAAGGCAATAGCGTAAAGCATGGCGCGGAGGAAGACAAGGACGTCGGTGAGGTACGCTCTCATGCGGTTGCCGCCCGTATCGAGGAGTTGAATCAGGCCAAAGCTTTAGCGTATCCCAGGATTCAAAGAAGCTCTGCTGTGTCAATGAGAATCCCTACGTTCAGAGAAAAGTACCGTAACGTCTCAAAAGACAGCCCTGGAGAGGAGGAGATTGTCTTGCATGGTACCTGAAATAATCGTGAACTACATCGTGATTCCCGGCTTACATCTCGTAGGACGACTGCAATCCGTTCGTCGAGCAAGCTCCAAGCTCGTGTTCCTGGACCTGACCGGCGAGTTCGAACACGTACAAGCCATGTGCAACTTCCGCAAACTGGAGCCAACGGGACTTGGCCTCGATGCTTTCAAAGATTTTTCTAAACTCCTCCGGAGAGGAGACCTTATCTGTATGTGACCGGACCACTCCGCTTGGCCAGACTGTCGCTCACCGAGTCTAGCCATTACAGGAAAAGCCATTCGTTCCCAGACTGGCGAACTCACAGTAGACGTCACACGCCTTCCGCAAATGCTCTCCCCCAGCCTTGTTCCCTTGCCCTTCAAGCTGGAGGAAGAAGACGCCAGGGTCCAGAACCGACATATCGACATGCTGGTAAATCGGGAGACAGTTGATGTGCTGCGTCTACGCTCGTACATCATGAAATACATGCGCGACTTCTTCCACGAACAGGGGTTTTTGGAGTTTCAGACCCCGATCCTCGCTGAAAACGCAGGCGGTGCCGTTGCTCGTCCATTCACAACCACATCGCCCTACGTGGCGGGCGGAGAAGAGCTATCCCTGCGTATAGCACCAGAGCTCTGGCTGAAGAGGCTGGTTGTCGGAGGCGTTGAGAAGGTCTTCGAGATGGGGCCAGCCTTCCGGAATGAAGGTATTGATCTATCACACAACCCGGAGTTCACCATGTGCGAATTCTACAACGCATATGCCAGCCTACCGGACCTCATCGCCCAAACTGAGGAGTTGATCTCGGGTCTAGCTGAGCACTGCCAGGAGCTCATATCCACTAAACTCACCTCTCTACCCCCAATCGAGCTCAGCCGGTACAAAAAGCCATACACACAGCTCGAGTTCATACCCTCACTGGAGGCCGCTCTCGGCTTCATTTTCCCGGACCTGGAATCTGAGACCGCGCAGCAAGACCTTGTCTCACTTCTTCAAACCCACGACATTCCCCTCGCATCCGAAGCATCTGCCTTGAGCCTCCCCAAACTCCTCGACAAGCTCGCGGGCGAGTACCTTGAGCCGCACTCCGCCACCGTCCCGCTCTTCATCACCCACCACCCGGCCTGCATGTCCCCGCTCTCCAAGTCTTTCATCTGCCCGAAGACCAACCAGCTCGTCTCCGCGCGCACGGAGCTCTTCGTCAACGGCCGCGAGCTAGCGAACATGTACGAGGAGGAGAACGACCCGTTCGCACAGCGACGCAAGTTTGTCGAGCAGGCCAGACGACACCGAGATCCCGAGGCCGGCGATGATGCCGTGGTGGACGAGAGCTACGTGCAGGCCCTGGAGAGCGGGCTGCCGCCCACCGGTGGCTGGGGGTGCGGGATCGAGAGGTTGGTCATGTTGTTCTCCGGTACGAGAAGGATTAACGATACGTTGAGTTTCGGGAATCTGAGGAATGTGGTTGGTGTGTCCAGGAGAAGGAATCGTTGATAGACTGCGGAACCTGTGGTGATGAATGGATAGACTTTGTATTATATTGTATTTCTATTGTACTTTACTACCAAGTCAACATGTTCAATCAAGCCTTAATTGTCCAAGACTCTGCTGTACTATCAACATCGAGACATTGAGGACTGTCTGTTGCTGTAACTCGCATATCCAAAGATTTCGATTTTGTTGCATCCACGTTCTTTAGGCTTCAATATGTCGTGACAGCAGATAAAAGCAAGGCGATCTAAACAGGAGAATACCAGGATACGAAGGACGAATGTTAGGATACCATGCTGAACCCACACGCTTATCGCTGTTCAAGACGCGATGCTTCCAGTTTAGCCAAGCGGTACCAATCTTTGCCCGATGCTCTTTCATCTCAGCTGCTGAATTCCTCCTGCCAGGCACCACCGGCATGGACTCACTGCGGCTTGTAGCACACCGGCCTTTCCATGATCTCAATGGCGTGCAGCTCTGCATGATGAGGCGAAACACCAGTCTGGCGTTCGGCGGCATTGATGTGCCGCTTTCGTCACCATACCAGAATGTGATAGGAGGAGGACGCAGGTGGCTCCGGAGAGCAACACAGCCGGCTCAGTCTTGGCTCGTGAGAAGCCCTGTCAACGAGACACTCAAGTCGGGGTGGAGGTGGCACTGCCCGATGCGACGGAGGAACTTGACGAGCAAATGATCGGCGAAGTCCCTTCGAGAATCCAGCGCGGTATGGCCTACGTCTCTATTGGTACTTTATTCGCCAGACGACCTAGGAGTATCAGCCTCATACGAAATATGTCTTTCCATCTGGAATGGATCGCTCGAACCAGGACAATGCTTCGACCGTCCGGTGTGGCACTTCTCGTACACAGTGTTCTGAGTCTGATACTGGGGCACCCTCATCCACGCTGGTTCTCAGTTATGCAGGACGTACTGATATCCGAAAAGCCACCGAAGGACGCATGGGCCCAAGGGTTGGTCGAAATACTGGCAGTGAGGTGCTCGGACTGTATCTCAGTGTCCAGGAGTAAACATAGGTTTACATCACACAGCGGAACACACTACAGGCCGTTATGAGGGTACGATTCGCGTACTCTCCCCAGGTAACCTGATCAAAAATGAGATTGCGGAGGGCGGGTATGTCCTGACATGTCCTGAGCCCGGATTGCCAACACACTTCGTCATCACTTTACAGTGATCCTCGATCACAGCCTGGCAGTCCCTTCAAAGGCTTGATAAAGTCTCCCGCATGACAGCCCACATGACAGCAACAACACCAAAGTATTCGAACCAACTGCAGATCAACTCTAGGGATCTGCCCGGCAGAGGAACGGAGGTTCAGCAATAGCTTGCACTCGAAGCTGTGGCAACCCGGGATCTACAGCAGCTATGTCTCGGTTACAACAACAACCGTGTCTCGGTCACCAAAGCTGTGGAAATGTTCAGGACAGAGAGCTTGGCCACCATTGGCGACTTTCTTGCGATGGCTGTCCAATGCAAAGATTACAGACATCGTCACGCTCAGTGTGCCTTGTTCGCGCGCATTGTCTCCAGCTCCTTACACACCAACATGACCGTCGTCGGGTGTCGTTGCGATTACTTGGCAAGGCTTGAAACGTTGCTTGATTTTGGGTCGAAATCGTATAAGAGCTTCCCCGGCCGAGAACGTTTGTCACCGATAGTCCGAAAAGGACAGCCCCGGCGCGCGAAGCGGCCGTCAAACGCAGCATTCATGGCGCCATCCAGCTGGCATCCGGCCACTCAGATCTGGGACAGGTTGACAAGCTTCAATAGCGCATTGTTAGACGGCGCCCCTGAACATTAGCCCCGACGAGCGAAGCCCGCTTGGGAGCGAGGCCGCGCGTTCAGAAATAGCATTTAGATAACACCACACTCACAGTTGAGATTCCAATCCAGCACACATTCGTTTGGGTTTCGAGATATCATCCGAGGTTGCCTGAGACCCCGCCGTATCGTCGAACATGCACCTTTCAGCTTGGCCTTAACAAAGTACCTATTCTATTCGCGGCTACAGCTTCAACCGGACCCAACCCTGTGGTACAAACAAACCCAGTAGTTTGGGATTCCAATGCGACGATAGTTGTATATTAAGTACATACGCGGCTCCCCGGTGGGTGGGTGCACGAAAACGAAGTTCGGCAGCTTGCATTTGTGGAGGAGCGAAATGGCTACCTACCTACCTTCTACAGGTAGGTATTCGAATAGGTAGGTATCCCGAACAAGGCTGTTGAGTATGCAACACTAAAAAGCCGTAGACAACTACATCCATAGTTACGAGATATCGCTCGAACGGCAAAACAACACTCACTCACAGGATATGCAGGGCTCCAAAACCACAGCGTTGATAATTGGTTTGCGTCAAGCTTACTGCCTCGGACTTCCTCCTCGACAACGCAGAATATCGGAGCTGAATGAATTCTTTTGTCTCGGCATGCGTTGATTCGAGCACAAGGACCGAGCATTTGACCGTATCTCAGCAAACCCTATGTACTCACGCTTTCCGAGCTCTTTTGTACTGTACTGCAATTCGTCTCGACCTGCCGTACACCCGGTAACAACTGCTGAGGAGGTCGTCAATACGGAGTGTCTGCCCGTTGTGGCGCTCCAAGTCCCGGCATTACAGGTAGTAACCTCGTATGCAGCCTGTCAATAGCGCGAAGCATGTCGACGTCAGAGGTATCGGACTCTCTCAACGGCGGACGCCGGCAATACTACCCACTTATCACCGACCTTCAAGTTCAGCCGCATTCGTATCGCCGGTGATGCTCTTGTAGTCGTAGTTGCGAGTGTCCAACCAGACAACAGAAACATAATGTCGGTCAGTCTGTCCTGGACTCGTCTGCATTCGCTAGTGCTCACTGGGTCTGTCGGGATGGGACAAAGACATGAATGGCCGTTTTAGGGACGCAATCTGATGATCTTGACGCGCCCTTGCCTCAATTTAGCCCTTCGGCCAGATGATGCTTTCGGCCAGACGATGCAGCGTCTAGAGTCTCAGTGCCAGTGCAGAGGATGATCCATTATACAATCCGTCTCAAAGAGATTTTTGAAGGAAGGTAGATCGTCTCTATTATAACTAGAATATCTTCGCGTCGTACACGTGTACTTATTGCACACTGGAATTCGGCAGTGAGGGCTTGGCAGCAACGTGTTTCGACTCAGAATGTCAGTGGTCAATTCGATGCTACCAGGCTAAGCCGACAGCGAATTCTACTTGTCCCTTTTTTTTAGGATAGCTAGCAGCCCTTGATTGGTGGTATTCCTCGAGACCGAACTCGACCTTTGCGGGAACTCCACACGGACCAGAATTTCATCCCACATCGTGCCATGGTCAGGGCCTGTCAGGTCCCGGTCTTTACCAAAGCTGCACTGACCTGCTGCCAAGGGACGCGGTTAGCCAGTCTGTTAGCGCCTTTCTCACATGATAGCTAACTTAAACATGAGACTTGTCTTATCTCTACTGTGGTAGGCTTCCAGCAGGCGATCCAGATCGCCGAGCATCATTCCTGTCTCCCGCTTTTGTCTCCGATGCCCTAGTTGCCGCCCCGACATTGCGGGTTGTATGAGAGTCTAGTATAGGTGCGATCATTTTGAAGATGGAAATCCGTCTTTCCAGTTGTATGAACCGCGCAGCTTTCCAACTAAGGTAGGTACAGGTAGGTAGCGCGCCCTTGAACACCTTACCTTTGGTGCTATGTGCGAGAAAAAAAGAGCATTCCCGGGTTTTCGGCACCCACAGCCATGGCTGACGCCACACTCATCGATACCCGACCCTCCCCATCCAGGCTTAGCCCACGAGCTCACTACCCACACCCGAAGGAAGACCAGACATTTTGCAAGCTGAAGTTTTCGATAGTTCGTTTTGTGCTGAAAAATATCGCCTGGAGCCGTGCTGTCTATAGCGCTTCTTCCAGACCACCCTAAGGCATTTTCTTTGTCGCAAATGTGGCGTTTTACAGACCGCAGCCGTTAGTCATGTCTTGAAAGTTCAAGCCTTTGTGGTATCTTTGCGACCCATGCCCTCCAAGACGTGTGCCAAGACATGGCGCCCGGGTACGTAGCGACGTTGGCCTGGTTGGACCAGGTAGGCCTGGATGGCTATTGGGGACCCCTGCTGCATATCGCAGCTCCTTCTGGAAGTTGTGGTTGCTTAGCTGCAAGGGGAAATTAAATGGACAAGGGTAGGGGAATCTGGGAGTGAGAGGAGGGAGGACGTGTGCCAACAGCACATAGCTTGTTGAACCCACGATCGTGGTCTCGGGCACAGCACCTCGTCGATGTCTCGACGGGTGTCTCTCTCTTGTCTTCCTGTTACGCAGGATCTCTGTCTGTTCTTTCAACAAAGCCATCTGTGCCCCCGCCTCACTACTAGTCTCTCGCTTCGGAGTGGACTTACACGTCAACTGTGGCTCCAGGTGGCATCGCGCCTTGCTCTTCCAGGCCACTTCCCTGGATCCACGCTACGATCGGACTATTGAATGCAGTTACAGGTTCTTCGGGAGGCCTTGGCATTTTCTATATCCTCCCAGGGAATCCCCGTCGCTGTGTGTTATGTGGTAGTTTCGACTTCCACATCCTTTACGTTGATGTGAAAGTATCATCTTCGGTCCATTCGTTTGAACCTTTCTTCTGCCCCTACCCTTCAACCAGTCTCGAGGATGAAGAGGATACTGGGGGCGCTGGCCGCCGCGCTGTGGCCAGCTGTTGTGCTCTCATATGCCTCGACAGATTCTATCCAGGATGCCGTGAGTTGCTTGTTCCGTTTGGCAGTACGTCCACTGGATTGCTAAGATATTGTATAGGACCCTGCGCAATCCGGCTATCTACCTAATCACAACATGGACCCCAATGTCGTCGGCGGTTCGAGCTTCGGAATCCTGTGGCAGACAACAGGACTTACGAACGAGGTGTGGTATGCGAAGCCATTGACGTATACTTTGAACGGAGGAAGAGAGATGGTCATCACGGCGTCCAACATGAACAATGTGCGGGTTCACGATTCCAAGAACGGCACTCTTATCGCCCAAAGGACACTTTACGCCCCCTTTTTGCAGTCGGATATTGGATGCGGCGATATTCCGAACTACATTGGTGTTACCGGAACTCCCATCATCGACCCGGCCACAGATATTATATACATGATGGCTAAGGGCTACAAGGGCGGTGCTGCCTCTGGTGGAATGCCTAACGGCATCTACAAACTTCATGCTCTTCAGTTACCGTCTTTGACAGATGCCCCGGGCTTTCCTGTCCTAATCGACGGACACAATGCCGACAATGACCCGACAAGATACTTCGTTGGTGGAACTGTTCTACAGCGGCCGTCGTTGACAACGCTGAATGGCGCTGTCATCGCCGCTTTCGGTGGCCACTGCGATCTGTTTAACTACACCGGCATGCTGGTATCAGTCAGCAAGACTCCGGGGGTGGGTGTCCTCAGTATGTTCGCGATGGAGGCGTCCCCTGGTGCGCCAACTCCCCAGCCACTCGACCTCACCGTACAGAATGGCGGCAAGGCCGGCATCTGGCAAAGCGGAATGGGCTTGGCCACCGATGCATCCAGGATCTTTGCTGTCACGGGTAACGGCCAAGGACACGCCAACGGCAATGTTCCGGCAAGTGGACGTCTGCCTCTTTCGACTCTCGACGAGGTTGTTGGCAATTTTGCGGTGTCTTCGGCTGGAAAGATCTCGTTGACCGACTACTTTGAGCCTTACGACTATGTCAATATGGATGCTGGAGACCAGGATCTCGGCTCCTCGGGAATGGCTCTCCTCGACGGCTCGACATTCAAAACGTCCGGCGTGAGCCGCATTGCTGTAGTGGTGGGTAAGAACTCGAAGGTGTACGTGCTGAATGCGGAGAACCTGGGCGGATTCAAACAAGGGTCTGGAGGCACGGACAACATCATCCAGACCATCACGGCATCCAACTCGGTCTTTGGCGGTGCTGGAAGCTATCCTCTGGAGGGTGGATACTTTTACTTCACCCCTGTCGGCGACTACACGTACGCATACAAGTTTGGAACCGACTCTTCCGGAAAACCTTTCTTCTCGCTAGCCGGCAAGACGCCGACTACTTCAGCCGGACGAGCTGGCGTAGGACAGCCCACCGTGACCACAAACGGTGGTGTTGCTGGAAGCGGTATTCTGTGGATTACGGACGTAAACACCGGCCTCAGGGCATTCAAGGCTGTTCCAGATTCGAACGGTGTTTTGCAGTCAATCACCCTGCCTGCGACGCCCGGTATCAACAAGTACCAGCGTCCAGCATTCGGAGATGGGCGTGTCTTCGTCACAGCCAACAACAAGATCATCTGCCTGGGTGCTCCCGTCAATCTTCCACTCACCTGCAATGGCCCGATCGACTTTGGCAACGTCCAGACAGGAGGTACGAGCCAGCAGCTGGTATCTTGCAAGGCGAATGTCTTGATCACCAAGGTCAACGGCTGCACAACTGGCGACAAACTGTTTCAGTGCGATAACTCAACATTGCCCCAAGGCCAGGTAGCTGCCGGTACAACCTTCACTTTCCCAGTCGTATGGAACCTTACGCAGAAGGCCATCAATGACGCACAGGGAGTCAGCTACGGGCGAGTCATTCCTGGCGTGGAGGGCGCTGTGCTAAATATATTTACCACCAACAGCGTCGCCGGGTACTCAACCACCATCCCTGTGTCCCTGAGCGGTACTGTTGTCAGCAGCAGCCCTTTCCTTTTCATGTCTCCTACCGAAGTTGACTTTGGAGGTTTGGTGCTGGGAAGTTCGGAAGCTGCGCAAGGTCTCACAGGCTCTGCCGTCGTCCAGAATATCGGCAACAGCACCTTGACCATTACAGGCGTCGCATGGCAAGATGGCAATGTGCCTTCTGGAGCTTACCACAACGTGACGTACTCTGGGCAAAACGCGACCTTCGACCAGGGCTTCAGTGCACCTGGCTTCGTCGTCCCCGGTCAGACGATCGCGCCCGGGCAAAGTATTGGCATGCCGCTGTTCTTCAATACGGACGCTGCGGGCTCCTACGCCGTCAGTGTCACGGTCTGGTCGGACGGCGGTGTTGATACCGTCATCCTCTCTGCATCAGCCGGCAATCCGCCCATTGCCTCAATCGCCGTTTCGACCAGTGAAGGAGGCTGGGACAACTCCGTGCCGACTGCTATGCACTTTGGCAATGTTCTCGCCGGCTCAACTGTCACCAGACAGATCCGCATTTGCAACACCGGTGGCTCTGTCCTGACGATTACCAAGTCAAAGCCACCTATCAGCGCGCAGTTGACCGCAACCAACCCTTATGGAGATCTGCTCGAAGGCCAAAAGATTGACGTCGGTGCATGTGCCTACGGTACGGTAGCTGTCTACGCAGCCCCGGTGCAGCCCAATCATCCATCGCAATACATCGATCTTGTTTGGGTTCTGAATACCGATGGTCTCGACGCTCTCAACCCCTCCCAGGACTTTGGCGTCCACGACGTCGAGACTGACGCGACCATCGTCACCCGCCAGATTGGCCCGCTCCTGCCTAACGGAACAGCCGAGTATCAGTGGGTCGGTTGTTTCTGGGACACCTCATCGGTTGGCCGCAACTTGCCGAACCAGGTCAACAACGCTGCGCAGGCGGCCAACAACACCAACGAGCAGTGTCAAACCCTCTGTCTGGCCGCTGGATACGCCCTGGCCGGGACGCAGTACCAGAAAGAGTGTTGGTGCGGTAGCACGATCAAGCATCCGACTACCTACACGAATGACAGCCTGAACCTGTGCACATTCGCGTGTCCCGGTGATGGCACCGAGTCGTGCGGTGGTAACAACGGGTACATGAGCTTGTATGCGGACATCACCAAGTTCGACATCCAGGCCTTCTATGCGTCCCTGAGTGCGTCAAGCTCAACGACATCCACCGCAAGTACCAGCACTGGTGCAGGTCCGACATCTACTGGCAGTGTGACAACGACCAGCACTGGGATAACGACAGGCACTGGGACGGGAACTTCGACTTCGACCAGCAGCGGCCCTACTACCTCCTCATCGTCGTCGCCGCTGAATCCCAACGAGCCAGACATTGTCAGCGGACACTGGAAGTACATTGGCTGCTACCAGGACAACGTCAATGGTATCAGGAGCTTGAAGTCCTCCAGTACTGCTGCGGATACCATGACTCTCGAGTCATGTGCGGCCTTCTGCTCGAGCTATAACTACTTTGGCACCGAGTACGGACGCGAATGCTACTGCGGATATGCCTTGGGCGGTTCCAACACGACCACCTTACGCGCTACGGAGTCAGACTGCAGCACTCCTTGTGCGGCCAACTCGGCACAGCTGTGCGGTACCGGGAACCGCTTGTCCGTATACAACAACCTGGTCTACCAGGCGCCTCCTCCGTCACCGTCGCATGTCGCTGTATCTGGCATTTATGGCTGGATCGGCTGCTACACGGAAGGCACCAACGGCCGCGCGCTCAGTGCATTCAGCTATGCAGATGATTCCATGACCGTCGATACCTGCGCTGCCTTCTGCGCTGGCAAAGGCACGACGATGATGGGCGTCGAGTACGGACGCGAATGCTACTGTGGCAACACTCCTGCCGCTGGCTCCGTTCTGACTGCCACCTCTGACTGCAGCACGCTTTGCAAGAACAACACGCTGCAGTACTGCGGTGCAGGAAGCAGGCTCGATATGTACTCCAACCTCGCTGCGAGCTCCAGCACCAGCACTGCGTCGTCCTCAAGCAGCACATCCAGTGGCACCTCGACCAATCTTGCCAGCGTCGCCACTACGAGCAGCACCTCGAGCAGCACGTCAGCTTCAAGCAGCGCATCCAGCGGCACTGCGAGCAGTACTACAAGCGGCTCATCGATTGTCTCTGCCAGCACGACCTCTACCGGATCCACAACGTCAAGTGCTGGTTCGAGCGCCACTTCGACTTCGACGTCAAGCACTTCCAGCAGCGTTGGCACCTCAAGCTCCACAGTGTCCCCGACATTGAGCTCAACTTCCAGCTCGTCGTCGACGGGTACAAGCAGTTCCAGCTCCAGCTCCTCAGACTCGTCCGTCAGTTCAACTAGTAGCTCAACTTCATCGACAACTGCCGTCTCGACTACGAGCGACGCATCTTCGAGCACAGGTGGCTCTTCGACCTCGTCTGACAGCTCCACGTCGAGCTCTTCCTCGTCCAGCAATCCGACGACCTCTTCCACGTCCAGTCAATCGACCAGCTCTTCATCGTCCAGTGATTCGACAAGCTCCACTAGCTCTAGCAGCTCTAGTTCGTCTTCCGACTCGTCTTCAAGCTCGTCTTCAAGCTCGTCTTCCAGCTCGTCTTCCAGCTCGTCTTCCGACTCGTCTTCAAGCTCGTCTTCAAGCTCGTCTTCCAGCTCGTCTTCCAGCTCGTCTTCCAGCTCGTCTTCCTCTTCATCTTCGACACCTGCAACCGTGTCCGCAACCACAACTTCGTCCAGCAGCAGCAGCACGTCGACCTCCACCTCCAGCGGCCCAACAGCAACTGCCACGGGCGGCTACTACCACGTCGGCTGCTACCGAGACACCAGCAGCGGCCACGCCCTCCCGCTCCTAGCAGCGAACAACAGCATGACGCCCGAGCTTTGCATCGCGGCCGCCAACAGCATCGCCGCCAAGAAGCCGACGCCGACGCAGTTCCCCTACGTCTTCATCGAGTACCACAACGAGTGCTACGGCGGCACGACGTTGGACTTCAAGGGCTCGGCGGTCTCCTCGTTATACGGCCCCGGCGCGTGCACGGACGCCTGTTCCGGCAGCGTCAAGACGTACACCACCAACGGCGTCGCCACGACGACTACCGATCTGACCAACAAGTGCGGTGGCGCGAAGCAGTTCAATCTGTATGTACTGTCGACGCCGGTGACTTTCCCCGTGACGGCGTCGCCGGTGCAGACGGTCAGCGTTGCCAAATAAGGCGAACGGACGATTGGGATACATGGATGTGGTGTTCCGGATGAGGATTTTTTTCCTTTTTGCTTCTTTTCTTTATACCTAATCTGGTAGTCTTGTTTTCGGAACCAGGTACCGCTTTACGCAGAGCACACATTCTTTCTCATACATTCCCTCGTTCTGCCTTCTACAATTCTGGCTACATATGCGAGTTCTGGAGCGTCTTTTTCTATACCACCTCTTTATTTCTTCTTATACTACTTTTGGGTGGACAGGCCATATAGACAGGTCGGGCGGGTTGGGAGCGTTGCTTTGGACATTGGTACGATGGCTGGACGTACATAGAAAGGGCGAGACGGTCAAGGAGACCTGATGTATTATCATCAGCAACCGGCTTGGCCGTGTTAGAAGAACACATATAGATTTGGATAGGTGTCGGTATCGACGATAGTTGATACACTTTCGTCATGCCATCGGACTTTGTTCAGAGATTGCATAATATATGTCTTAAGTATCCAATCTCCCGTCCACCACACACCTATTCTACAAGGGATGATATAGAAGTACAAATAACAAGCATGCACTGGCTCGCCCACTCCAACGATTCTATTCAAACACATCTTACACCACACTCCGAACGTCTCGTCTACTCCTACTTTTTCAACTCCAAATGATACGTCGCCAACTGCTCCGGCGTCACCCTGCTCGGCGCCTTCACCATCAGATCCTCCCCCTTCATGCTCTTGGGGAAGGCGATGACGTCCCTGACGCTGTTCGTCCCGCTGAGCACGGCCACGAAGCGATCGAAGCCCATGGCGAAGCCGGCGTGTGGCGGGCACCCGGCGCGCAGCGCCTCGAGCAGGTGCGCGAACTGCGCGACGCCGGCGTCCGGCATGCGCAGGATGTCGCGCATGACGTACTCCTGCACGGCGGCGATGTGGATGCGGCGGCTGCCGCCGCCGAGCTCGACGCCGTTGACGACAAGGTCGTAGTGGTCCGCCTTGGCCTTCAGGGGGTCCGTGGCGAGGAGGTCGAAGTCGGCGTCCGTCAGGGGGGCCGTGAAGGGGTGGTGCGTCGCGGAGAAGCCGGACCGGCCGCCCTGGCCGGGGTCGGATGCCTTGTCCGCGTTCGGGGTGAACATGGGGAACTCGGTGACCCAGAGGAACTTGAGGGAGTGGTCCTTCGGTAGCAGGCCCTCGGAGACGGCCGCGTTGTAGAGTAGGGTGCGGAGGTTGCCCAGCGGCGTGGAGCCGCCGTGGAAAGGCACGTTGTCGCGGGCTTGCATGATGATGATGTCGCCATCTCTCAGGTCAGAGAAGGGCTCGAGGCTGGTGAAATTGGCGAAGCCCTCGTGGCCGAGGGAGGCCAGGCCGTTCATCGGCTTGCTGGAGTCCACGACCAGGACGGCCGGAGCGCCGTCCGGATTTTTATATACGGCGGACGGAAGGTTGTCCATGAACTTGAGGATGAACTGACGCTTGGCGTCGGTGTCGAGTGCTGCGCCGCCAGCTTGCCGTAGTTTGATCGCTTCCAGGACGGGATTCTGGAGGTCGGTGATCATGCTAAGGAAGTCTTTTGGCAGGATTGATGGGTTGATTGAGTGGATCTAAGAACGGTCAGGGCTGGTTATCTTTAAAAGGTCGACACGACATACGTCGAAAGGAATCCGGAGGTCTGGCTTGTCCGAGCCGTATTTCTTCATCGCCTGCTCATAGGTTATGCGAAGGAAGGTCGGGATTTCCTGTTCAAAGCGACCCGGGGACGTTGTTCTAAGCGATTTTGATTCGACGAGAACGGGAACCCGTTCACCCATAATCTTTGTCATCTTGAATCGCCCCTTGAAGAAGAGTCTACCAAGAAGGGACCTGACCATGTTTTCCACTGCTCGCATGACGTCTTCGCCAGTGGCAAAGGCCATCTCTAGATCGAGCTGCCCCAAAGTTAGGACTCCAAAAAAGAAAAAAAGAAAAAAATCCGTGAGGCGTGTCGTGGAAACAATTACTTACCTGTGTGAACTCGGGCTGCCGGTCTGCTCGAAGGTCTTCATCGCGGAAACATCGAGCAAACTGGAAGTATTTGAAGATGCCGCTTGCCATGAGCAACTGCTTGTATTGCTGAGGGCTCTGAGGAAGCGCATAAGCGAACCCCTTCTTCCTGGTCGGAACGAGAAACTCTCTGGCTCCTTCCGGGGTAGACTTAAAGAGCATCGGAGTCTCCATCTCACGGAAGCCTACCAACTTAAGCATGTTCTGACACGACCGCATAACATCACCGCGGAAGATGAGCCTATGGCGGAGAATCTCGGAGAAGCGGATTTGGAGGTGGCGTGACGAGGGAGGAAACTGGGCATTTTTGGAGACTATTATGTCCTTGGGGAATGGGTTGAGGACCTGTATGCTCTGTAGGTTCAAGTCAAGGCGTGTGATTTGCGGCGGTTTGTCGTCGTCTGGGGGGTCGCTATGGATACCCGTGACCACACCTGTCACCACAACAGGTGAGTGCATAGGCGCGTATCGCAGATGTGAGTTTGCGAGGGATGCTGCAGATGAAGAGGTTTGGTTATCGGCTAGGGACGACGTAATCTGAACCTGAGGGACGTAGTCGCTCTTTATATCGGCGAAGACGAGGTTCTGGTGCTGGACTCTCCTACTTGACAGGAAGCCGTGAACCGTGACCGTATCTCCAGCCCTGAGCCGATGGATTTGAGACATGCTAGCCGGTGATGGGAAGTGGACTGTGAAGTGTCAGCACCGAGTACTGTGGTCTTGAGGAGGGGAGTCGACGAGTACACACAGTACTTCTTGTATTGGCCTAGATTTTGGATGGAGGGCCGGTGTGGGACATGGCTACCACTTTGCTCCTTTTTGATACTTTCTTTCGCCTTGTTCACCACTTCATCTGTCTCTGGAGCGGCATTGGACTCATGTAGCAGCCGCCGGGTGGCTTGCAAATACGGGCGATGAGAGAAGGGGACACACGGCCTGCGGAGCGACAGATGCTTACGCAGGCTGCCCGAGTCACGGAACCGCCGTGCGGCAGCGGCATTGGAAATCATATTTCACGGACTCATGCGCTGCTGCAAGCGTTGTGAATGAGCGAGTGCCTCTTTGGCCCTTGAGATGAACATGAGACGGGAGAACCTCGGCGGCAGAACACCCAGAAATTTTAGTGGGGCCAGAATCGGAGTCGGCACCGTTAAAAAGCATTGGCCGACTTGACAATTTCAAAACTCCTTTTTTCTTTTTCTCTTCATCCTTCCAATTCAAATAAATGTACGTCCACCGCGTTTTAACCACTGCCTCTCCTGCAGAAACTAACAGATTCATTCACAGATGATGAAAGCCGTGTGTTCCATATGATAGCTTCCCATCTTCTGGACCCTCCAAACTCTCCCCTTCTGGGGCTCAAGTGGTCTGGTTGCGAAGGATTTTGGGAAGTATGAAATAAGCGTCCGGCACATCAGGACCTTGTTAACTATCGGACGCGATGATGGCAACTCTGACTCTTTTGAATAGGAAGGCACCTTGTTTTGTTTTATTATCATGTCGGCTGTGCTGGGGGTGGTGTGTTTGGGTGTTGACTGGCGGTGTGACCTGACCTGGTGCCGCGTGGAAGGGCGTGTCAACTTTCAAGTGAAGGCGTGACCCAGGGATTGCGCTGGCGCTGGCCCTTCTGTGCTCCTTCGTCCGATGCGAGCGTGCTGTCTCTTCTGTTTCTCTTAGCATGTTGGCAAAACCTGCAGAGGGTATGCCCACCCTTTTTGTGATATGCGCAGGAATGTAACAAACGTTTTCTCTGCATTTAGCTGCTTCGCACATTCTGGTACCAGTACTTTATCACTGCTGCGGTTAGCGCTATCTTATCTCAACACCTGAATTTCAAACAAGGCATACAAACTCTGTACTCGTCGCGAGTTACACCATAGCACATCGATGTTCAAGGGCGAAAGCGTGGCTTTTTTTAATATCACCAAGACGGAGGATGCGCTGTGCTGTGCTACGTGTGACTGGCCGATTTGTTTGGTCGATTGGGCCGCAATCTGAACTGGTGGTGCCAGACTGCCAGTGGTTGGAGCCAGCGGGTTGGAGGGGCTGAGTGACGTTTCTGGCCAATGCCAACCCCGGATTTCCCGGCTTCCTCATAAGTCGCCGTAGGCTGGAGCGCACCGGGAACCCGGCTGAAGATAGCTGGGTCTAAGAGTCTAGTCTAAATGCTACCTACTACGTATGTCGTGCCTTACTGACCATTTTGCCAACCTCATCTCTTTGCCAACTTTTACCTCCCCTTAACCTAGGCCGCTACGGAACCCCAACGCTACCCGACTGGAACCAGCAGCTTCATTCGTAGCTGTTACCAGCTTACGTTCAGCCACTCGCGACGCCTATTTGACCTACCAGCTTGTGAGCATTTGTCAATGCGACGCGATTGACCACTGGAACTTTTGCGGCCCTTGCGACATCGTTGGCTCTGATCTGGTCCTCCAGGACCCAAACGTCCAGCTAGCCCAACATGGCGAGCTCATTCGAGAAGTCGGTCAAAGGCGCGACCAAGATCAAGGTCAGTTCCCTCATGAGCATCTGCGCTGAACCAGTCGTGGAATATGAATGGTGCTGATAATCTTCGTCTGCAGGCCGCGCCTCCCAAGACCAAGTATATCGAACACATCCTAGTAGCGACGCATGCGGGCGAAGCCGGCGTAGGCGAAGTCTTCCGAGCGCTCCAGCACCGGCTTCACGACTCGACCTGGACCGTCGTCCTCAAAAGCTTGATCACGGTACATCTGATGATAAGAGAAGGCTCGCCGGACGTCACACTAGCATATCTCGCAAAGCACAGGAACCTGCTCGCCGTGAGCATGTTTTCCGATGGTTAGTGCCATAGTCCTGTCTCGCGGCACGGGGGATAGGAGCTAACGGCATTGCAGCCCAAACACAAGGTCGAAATATCCGCCATTACTCGAACTACCTTCAGGAGAGGGCCCGAGCATATCGCGACACGAAAATCGACTGGGTTAGGGCAAAGGAACCGCGACTAGAGAAGTTGTCGGTGGACAAGGGGCTGTTGCGAGAGACCGAGGCTGTCCAGAACCAGCTTACGGCCCTCTTAAAATGCGATGTTGGTCTCCCGGCTCCGCTCATTCAGGGATGCAGAATGCTGACATGTGTACAGGTCATGGATCACGAGCCGGAGAACGAGATTACAATCACCGTCTTTAGGCTGCTCGTTCTGGATCTTTTGCAGCTGTTCCAGGTGCTCAACCAAGCAATGATCAACATACTGGGTAAGCTCAGACCTGCGCTCCAGGCCTGGCATTGGCTAAACGTACCTGGATGTCTAGGTCACTTTTTCGAGATGTCTAAGCCCGATGCTGAGAGGGCAATGGATATCTACCGCACTTTCACGCGCCAGACCGACTTTGTAGTCCAGTATCTGAGCATTGCTAGACAGTATGAGCACCACACTAGAGTGGAAGTGCCCAAACTTAAGCACGCGCCGGTAAACCTGGGCCGGCAGTTGGAGGAGTATCTCAAGGATCCAGACTTCGAGATTCATCGACGGCAGTACCTGGCTGAGCTCGAAGCCAAAAAGTCGAAAGGGGCGACCGGAAGCAGTTCGAAGATGTTCAAGACTGAACCAGCATCTAAGGCTGATACAGCCAAGGCGTTTTCGACCGTCAACGGCTCACAACAGCCTTCTAAGCCGGCAGAACCCGCCAAGGGACCGGACCAGGACCTAATCGACTTCTTTGACTCTATTGAACAGAACCAGACCACCATGGCGGTGCAACCTCAGCCGCAAGTCCAGGCTCCGCTGCCAACGGGCGTCAATCCGTGGGTCAACACTGGGTTTCAAATGCAACCACAAGGGCAAATGCAGCCAAACGGCTTCATCACTCAACCTACAGGGTTTGTGAACAATGGTGGTCTTCAGCAACCCAACATGACTGGCTTTGTGCAGCAGCAACCTCCTCAGCAAATGCAACCCAACCCCCCTCAGCAGATGCAACCCAACTTCACCGGTGCCGGATTCGGTGGCTTCTCTCCTCAGCCAGGCTTTCAGCCAACCTCGCTCTCTCCTATACAACAGAATGCTCCGGCCAGTTTCCAGACTGCCTCGCCAACAGGCTTCCAATCGCTACAGACGCCGCAGCAGACTACTAATCCGTTCCGCCAGTCGATGATGATGACTGGCCAGATGACCGGACAAACCACTTCGCCTACGACAACTCCTTTTCAAGCGGCCCCTCTACAAAGGCAGGCGACAAACCCATTTGCCCGCGCTTCACCGCCAACAGCCCAACCGTACACTTCTCCAACCACGGTAACAGGTAGTACCCCCTTCCAGACGCAGCCACCTATACCTCAACAACAACAACCACTTCCTTTGCAAGCGATGCCAACAGGCACGAACCCTTTCGCCAAAAATTTCGGCCAGCCCCTGGCTCAACAGCCTCAGCCGCAACAACCAGAGCAACAGTCCACGGCCACAGGGGCCGGGCTCGTTCCGCAACCGACAGGGCCTACCAACCCCTTCCGTCAGGGCGCGTTCGTGAACCACAACACCGGCATGGGCTGGCAAAACCACCAGCAGCCTATCGGCGGCGGGCTGGACCAGCTCGAGACGGTGCCTGTCTTTCCCCGTCCGGCGCAGCAGACGCCATGGCAATAGTCGTGGTTTCGTAGGTATCTCGTATAATGGTTAATAAGTGAGGAAACCGAAAGTTTTCAGGATTCTGCATCCAATCGTGGTCCACTTGTTCATTTTTTTGGCCTGGAGGATTCAAGCGCGGCGTTCTCGGGGTTGCTTTTTCATTATTCTCAGGACCTGGAGACATCATTGCGACCTTTAGCAGAACTTCTAGAAGATAAGCAAGGTCGAGGCAGACGACTTCTTTTCCGTATCAGACCAATCTCATTGCTATTGCTTGGGATGGTCTATGATCTATACCTCCATGGCCATCAGAGCCGAATATGTTACCACGTTCCCCATGCCGGAGGCTCAGTCTATTCCCAATGCCAGTATCAATCCCATGATATGGGGCTAAGCCAATCAATGAGCATCCAAACGCCGCCGCTAATGCAACCGTAAATCAAGTGTCAACCGACTCTTCAAGCAAAGACGTCGTCAACCTCCATCCTGATACTGGGCGCGACCACCGGCCCGCTTTGCTCGGCAGCCATGCCTGCCCCAAAATCAGCAATCTCCCTGGCCGACATGTCTAGGCCGCCAGTCTCCTTCTCATCATCAATAAACACCCCAAGTCCAGCAAAGGCATCGAACATGGCCCGCGCGTAGTACTCCCGCACATCGTACCCGCCCGTAGAATGCTTGGGGTCACGCGCAAAGCCGTCCAACCAATCGTTGCTGAACGTGTCGCGGAGCTTGTACCTGTCGGGATGGAAGTCGTATCCCGCAAACGGGTCGTACGGCCCCGTGTTCTCGGGCGCCTTCCTCTTCTCCTTGAGACCGCGGATGGACAATCTGCCCGCCGCGCCGGTAACCTCGGCCGCCCCGTCCGCGTCCGACGCCGCATGCGCCGTACGCGCTGGTTGCCCACGTCTCTTGAGCTGCACCCTCGCGGCCCCGTCTCCCTTGGCGAGCTGATCGAGCGCCTCCTCGTTTTGCTTCGCCCTCTCCAACCTCTCCTCCTCCGCCTCCTTAGCCGCCTCCAGCCGCCTCTGCCTCGCCGCCTCGCGCTCGGCAGCCAGTCTCCTCCTGGCGCTCTCGTCCGCCTCGCGCCCGGCTTTCCTATTTTTCTCGATGTCGGCCTTGTGCTCGGCCTCCCACTGCTGCAGCGTAGCCTCGGCCTTCCGCCTCTTCGCGTCGTCTCCCGAATAGACCAGATCAAAGGTCAGATCCTCCACCGTCTGCAGGTAATCGTTGTAGTCCCGCAACGTCTCGAAGTCGTCCTCCACCTGGTTGAACACGGCCGCGACCCTCCTCCTTATGTCGACTTCGCGTTCTACCGACAGGTCGCCGAAGAAAGCGGACCGGAAGCCCTTCCTGCGCAGCGTCTGGTGGCACCCCGCGTAGGGACACTGGTTGGGCCCGTCGTTGAAGAGGCGGTTGACGCAGTTGGAGCACATGGGGTGGTAGCACTCCGGGTTGATCAGGAACTCCATGTCCTTGTTGAGGTAGCGGATCGTCTTGCAGACGGGACACATGTCGTCGCTTGAGATGGCTAGGGCGCCGGAGGCAGGACCTACGCCGCTGGCGATGGAGGCGCGCGGGGGGAAGGCGGATTTGCGCGACATGATGAGGGATGTGGTGGGTGATCGATGCGGAGGAGAAGCAGGCCCGACGAGGCGCTGAGTGATGGGGCTCGAAGCGCAGATACTATGAGGATAATAAAGCAGTCGAAGTATTCTAACAGAGATCTAAGATATGGTCGTGGGAGACTGGTCGAGGGATAACGCTGTTCTCCCCAATGACTCTTGAGGCTGAAGCAACCCGCGAGATGGTTCGCATAAAGAAGTGATGTCGTTGACAAGGCTGATTAACGGCAGGGATGCGGTCTTTAGTACTTTCTTAGCGTGAACTTGTCCGTTGCATCGATTGGTCAGCCCGAGTCGCGGGGCAGTCCACTACGTAGTCTCTAGGAGTCTAGAGCTGCCCCTCCTTAGTGGGATTCTGGTCAGCCTTCTGGAGCTCCAGACTGCAGCTTTCCACGAGCTTCCAAAACTGACAAAACCGCGAAGCATCCCTACATTTTACCTTTGACATTCTGCACGACACACGAACGGGAGAACAGATAGACCAACATGGCTGACAAAGGCAAAGGTAAGACAACCCATATTCCCCTATTACACCTCTTCAATTCTTGAATAATACGACTGACATGCACCCCAAGCCCCAGAACAGGCCCCAGAGCTCAGCCCAGCCGAGGAGGCAGCTCGTGCCGCAAAGGAAAAGGCCGAGCAAGATGCTCTGCCCTACAAATGGACACAGACAATCGGCGACCTAGACCTCACCTTCTCGGTGCCGGGCAACTATAAGAGCAAGGACCTTAAAATCGACATTCAGAAGACCAAGATAGTAGCCGGCGTCAAGGGCCAGGAGCCAATTATAAACGTATGGTTCTCCCCCAGTCTCAAACTGCAATCCTCAGAATGTCGGTCCAGAAGCTAACGCACTACTGCTTTGCAGGGTGAGGTCTTCGGCCCGATCCGCGTAGACGACAGTACCTGGACCCTGACGGCCGCGCCGGACGGCACGAAGACGGTCGAGATCCACCTGGACAAGGTCAACAAGATGGAGTGGTGGCCCCACGTCGTGACCGACGCGCCCAAGATCGACGTCACGAAGATCGTGCCCGAGAACAGCAAGCTGTCCGACCTCGAGGGCGAGACGAGGACCATGGTCGAGAAGATGATGTTTGACCAGCGGCAGAAGGAGATGGGCCTGCCGACGAGCGATGAGCAAAAGAAGCTGGACATACTCAAGAAGTTCCAGGCACAGCATCCTGAGATGGACTTTAGTAACGCCAAGATTTCGTAGTTGGAGCGAGACAAGTGAGAGAAGTGGGGGGCGGTTTGGGCTTGTTGCTTTATTGGTGAGCGAGAGCGGCTTACAACCGTATGGACGTGGCGTTGCGATATCGCTTCTTCATCAAACGAACGGGCAGGTACAGTGGCGTACTTGGCGTTCACGATATCAGGGAAAACTGTTAACAACTCGGACGTCGATTTCAAGAAGCTCATTCATTGACTGTCTACAATGCCATGTGCGAAACCAAAATGAACGCGAGAATGAGAAGGTAGGATGTGATGGGGTAAACGAATCGCCGGGACCACAGATCCAGAGTCATGGCGTCAGAGAGCCCCAGTCGAAGTCAATCTTGGAACCGCTAGTAATGGAATGCAGATGAGGAGCTGCAGACCATCAATTGTCAGATAAGAAAGCGTTCCGACTCTCGTGTGAGTGCATCTTGGATGCATCCAAGGCTGAAGATATGAAGACGGAAAAAGGGAAGGCACACTTCCTACCTTCGCAGGCGCCACACTTGTTCCATAACCAGGCAACTTGTGACATGAGTAAATCCCGGCTTGTTGAGTTGATGCGAGGCTCTCGTAGGCCAGCATACTCTGTAGCCTAGGGACAGTCACACAGATAGGAGAGGAGAAATAGAGACAGCCGCCAAAAGACTCCCATTTAAGTCTGAACTAGCCGGTTAGCCTGAACTTTCACGCTCAACTCGCACCAGCCCGTATCGCTTATTGCCGCGAAAGCCGTGCAGCCTTGAACTTGCTCATTTTCTTCGGCCCGCCCTCTTCTTCGTCCAGAGGCACAACCACCCTGTCGTCCTCCTTGTTGAACCCGCCCTCTCTCTGGATCATCCGGTTCCGCATGCGATGGTACTCGACCGCCGCTTCTTGGTGTAGCAGCGCGGCGTCCATCTCGTCGGGATCCTTGGGAATCGTCGTCGGTTCTCGCTCCAGGACGGCGTCTGCTAGCGTCTTGCCCTCTGGTCCCGAAGGCGCCACGGTGCGGTCTTCGTCCAGGAAGCGTACTGGGGCGCTCAAGGGGCCAACAGGCAAAGAGGGTGCAGCTGGTGCGGGTGCCGCCGCGCGGTCCTTCTTGAAGCGCGAAGGTTTCTTTGCGGAGGGTTCCGTCGGAGGAGGCACGGGTTTTCCAGTCCTCTCCGTGATGACCTCGCTTACAGGGTTGATCTCGGGCACTTTCTTCGCGGCCGGCCGCTCCGGGAGAATGGTGGTGCCCGTGGTTTCGTCCGCGATATCCAGCTCCTCGGCAAATCTGACTCCCTTCTTTGCCGGCTTATCTCCTTTCGGTCTGCCAGCCTTGGCAGGCGGCTTAGGCACCTCCTCGCTGGTTGGGTGCACGACCCTAATCTGCCCAAGTCCTTCAACTGGTACTTCCAGTTGCGCCGCACGCTCATTGGCGAAAGCAGATTCTACACCAAGGCGCTTCTCGAGCTCCTGCATGCGCTTGATGTAGTCGTCGGTGATGACGCTGTACTTCGTCCGACCGAGCTCGTCCTCTTCATCTTCATCATCGGTGTAGTCGAACTCGTAATCCTCGTCGTCATCCTCCGTACCCTCGTCTAGTTCGAGTTCAGCAACGATGGGCCCGATCTCAGAGGCCCCGTAGGCCAGCATATCTCGCCGGAGCTGTGCCTCTTCCTCCGACTCGTCTTCAGGAACGTTTGCAGAGTCGAGAGACATGTTTTCCAGCTCTCTGGCTTGCTGCATAATGGCCTCCAGGCGTTGAGCCGCCCGGGATTGCGGCCCATCGTCATCGTCCTGTTCGCCGTTCGCAAATTCGTTAACCTCTAACTTCTCAGCAAAGGATACGCTTTTCCTCTTGCCGGCCCTCTTGTCATTGTTGGCTGGTTTTCCGTCCGCGGACTTATTTGCGATTATTGTGCCGCTAGCGGTCTGAGACTCGGAAACGGGTTTCTCTTCATGCTTGGTCCCTACCGCCTCCGCAGGTTTGGCATCCTCCGCCTCATCTTCCTCTTCAAGCGCGTCGACACCAGCCTTTTTAAGCGCGTCAAGAACCTTCGGCCCAACATCCCCACCAGTCTGCAACCGAAAATTGACCACGTTCCCCTCCTCGTCAATCTCTTCGATGATATCCGTAATCGGCAGCCCACTCTCCTCATCAACAACCCCATCCGGCTCCGCGATCACGGTAGAAGCAGCAAGCTTGTTCTCCGCCGCCTCAAGCTGCTTCTCTAGCGTCTCTACGTTCTTCTCGACATAGTCGATCCGCCGCGAGAGGACGCTGACGATCTGCTCTGGACGCTTCAGGTCGTTTTTGCCAAAGATCTCGTTGATTTCCTTCTTGGTGATGAGCTCGCTCTCAAAGTCGCGCCGTATCCTGGCGAGCTCTTTCTGGGACGGCGGCTGCTCCGGTAGGGTGGTCACTTCTTCTTTAAGATGTGAGTATTCGATGTACCATTGCTCCCAGACTTGCAGCGACTTGCGGAGGTTGTTGACGGTTTCTTCAAGAACCTGGCGGTGCCGCTCAAGATCTTGGGTTATATCTCGTGTTTGTGCCATGACGGACGGAGTGCAGCGGATTTAACTGTAGTTGGTGAAGAGGAGGACGGAAGGTTGCTCAGTCGTCCTTGTTGGTTCAAAATTTTGGCGGGTTGGGATATTTAGCACCACTCACGTGGAAATCACGTGCCATTCGCCCCATCCCGGCCAAAAAGCTTGTTTTCTCCAGGCAGGTACGAGGATGGTAGAAAGAAAGTATTGTTAAGGGGTGGCAATCACTCCTAGGGTATGCACGAGGAAAATCATCGTGTCAACGATCTTTGACGAAGGTAAGGTACCTTTGGAGGATAACCATTGTTTTGGGTCTTTTCTGTGTGTGTGCAAGACATTATCATGATAGATTATCAGAACGCTTCCGTCAAGCGTGGTATAGAGGTTCGGTTAAGCACATTTGCCCCCTGCCTTGAACTCCTCGCGAAACCTCAAGTATCTCCAAGATTGATCCACGCCAAATGACCTCCGTGATGCTGAGTACCATATGCAACTGCTCTCCATGAGCACTCAGCTTGAAAAGTCCCCTCAGCTACTGGTAGGCCGTCATGGGTCCTCCAGTCTCCCGAACCTGGCAACCCCCGACTCCGTTGGATTAATACATGCTTTCTAAGACATTAGCCAGAAACTCTATAAGACAAAAGGAAAGGTATGCTATCGCAGGGAGGGTATCAAGTGCGCTTATACGCAATGCTCGCAAATAACAACGCGATATTATCTCGACGATTAACGGATCCTCTTGCCGTCCAAGAACTTCGGGCTCCTGGCTTCATAGTAGGGATTATGTATCTGCTGGTTCTTCTTCGCTTCAAACTCTGCCCTCTCCTCCTCGTCGAGAGAGAAAGCCTTCTTGAGCCAGCCGAATGCACTTCGCTTCTTCTTCACCGTCTGTCCAGTCTGGGCCGTCATGGTAGTGGTGTTGCTCATCATGCTCATGCCCATCCGCGACGGCACATTTCGTTGGTGTTGCTGTTGGTAGGTCGGATGGCGGGGTGTGACCGTGTGTGATGTATGCGGCCTTTGCTGTAAGGGAGAGTGAGGACTTGCCTGCACTGGTCTGAAGAATTGCTGATCCGAGTGCGGGGATGGTATAAGCGCTGGACGCTGGAAAGACGGAGGCGATATGTCGACGAGAGTGGAGTCCATCGAGACCATCGAGTTAACCGCCTGCCGTTCCACATCCGAAGCATAGGCCGAATCGGGCCCTTGGTATATCCGCGGGGACGCGTGCGCCGGTGAGGATTGCCCCTGAGGTTGCCTGCCGCGAGAGCGGGGAGGCGGCACCAGGATAGATTCCGGGGGAGTGGTCTTAAGAGACACTCTCTGCCGTAATGACGTTCTTTGCTTCGGTTGAGGTTCGGGCTCCTGTTCTCCGACTTCCTTCTCGGACCCTCGAGGCTCCCATTCCTGCTCTTCCATCTTGGGCGTGGAGAAGTTCCTGCCCGGTCTTGCAGGAGCATCGTGGACGCGAGGAGATGGCAATGGGGGTGGCGGCTGGGGTGTGTACGTGCGGGGCTGTAAGATGAAAACAGGCTCTTCAAACTTAGCACCTTCCTCGCCATCATCGTTGGCGTTGGCTGGTGCATGTAGGTTTGGTGAAGCCGTAATTGATATTCGTGGTGACTCGACTTCCTGATTGGTCCTATGCTCGTCCATGATCATCGACGACATTTTCACTGTCTCTTCCTGGCGGATTGCTGGTGACCTCCGAGACATTGGCTCCGGTCTCTGATACGTCTTCGCTTCGAGAGTTGTCAAAATCTCGGCCTGAGACTCCTCGGCTTCCTGGGACTCCTGAGCAGGTGGATCATCGGCATGTGTTTCGCTTTGGCCTGGTTCATGCAATTCAGCTATTTTGGGCGGCAGTTCTTTAGACGAGATAACAGAAGTATCTCGCTTCCCAGAAATGTCAAAATATGATGACACTGATGTTCGTGGCGTGATGATAGAGCTTAGTCTGAGTGATAACCGAGGAGGCGCGTCTGGAATCTTCGAAGGAGGCGAGTCGGCCGCGGTGATGGTGGAGGTTGAGCTTTGAGATGACCGAGGCGAATGCATCGGCCCCGTGAATGGTTGAATGCTGAACTGGAGGCTTGTCAAACTCTGAGCGTTGGAAGGCTCCGAAACAGATGAGCTTGAACTCACCCTGGTCCGGCGGCTCACCTCGCCAGCCTTACGTTCCATCTCAGCGACAACGCCGTTCAATTTAACAATCAGGACATTGAGGGAGTTGCCCTTGTCCTGCAGCTCGAGGAATGCATTGTACCACCCGTCCGCGTTGCCCTTCATCGCCTTGTAGATGGAATCTACATCGGGGCGCTCATACCGCCACCGTCCCTGGTCCTGTTCGGCCAAGTATACTGTGAATTCCTGGGTCGACTTAAGACCTTCGGCTACATCCTGAGCCGTCTGCAACAGCGCAGTTGTCGTGCGAGACACAATGTGCTCTATCGCCTCGTTGCCAGTCACAATCTGCAGTCGAAACGCGCGATCCTCCAGCATCTTCTCGAATATCTCCATATTCTCCAAGGGTAAGCTCAAAAGTCCTAGGCGGTCCTGGAGGTCTTTGGTGGCCAGAGCCATGTCTTCCAGCGTGGTTTCGAGAAACTCATCCACCTCATCAATGTGACTCTGCAGAATGGATACGACGTCCATCTTGTTGTTCGCCATTCCCTCGAGCAACAAGTAAACACCGAATGATATTTGTGCTATAAGCCTCCGTAACTCATGGCAATTTTGGCCTGGTCGGTAACGCCATTCCTCGGCAGGAGCTGGGTCATCTTTGCCTTGATCCAACAATGCCTCACGGCGGAATTTTGCGTTTCCGCAACGCAACTGTGGCTTCTGCACCACGGGGCCCTTGGTGGCTTCATCGAGAGATTCGGCAAAGGCGGCTTGCATCGAGGGCATCGGATGACGTGGGGTCGGCCGCCTGCGCGCGGGAATGTGAGGTGGCGCTTCTGACTGGTGCATCGTCTCAGGCGCCGGCGCCGAGCCGTGAGCCGTTTTGTCGGGATACTCACCAGCGCGGGTTGACCGCGGCTGGCTGATGGTAGCCATGGTACACAGCAGCAGGTTCGCCTTATAATGTGGATGTCAGACCAGCATTGGCGGCTATCTGCGCCGATCGGCAGGGACCACAGCCGTTGTCCCACAACAGCGGAGGCGCGAACGTAAGTCGGCCGATCCTTTGTTCAAATATCCAGGTTCCCGAGCGATACAATCGACAGAGCTCCGCTTTCCACAGCCGCGGAAAGGTCGTTCGGCTAGCTCGTGCTCAAAAACTCGTGGCAGGCAATGCAGAGAAGGTCGGCCGAACGATGATTCTGCTAGGAGATCGGCAATGGGGCACCCGGAAGAAGTAGTGAGGGACAGCGGAAAGCCGGGTCAAGGCATTGCTCAACGCGCGTCTTCGCAAACAATGTCGTCGAGAGGAATGAGGCGAGGGCCGATTAAAGGCAAATGGAATGATAATGGGCGTCGCGAGCTGCGCTTTCTGGACTTTAAACGTCGCGATAAGTGACAGCTGGGCGACCTAGGACCTACAAGTCTCAGATGAAGCTGCTGCACCTGAAGACAGGCCGATGTCTCAGATCCCAGACACGAACTGGAGGCTCAACGGGCGTTATCACCTTGCAGCTTTGAAAAGCAGGTGTCGATTGTCGAAGAGTCCGGAGGACGCACTCCACAGTAGGGCGCACGTACGCAAAAGGGAGGAGAATACGAGTATTTGAGACGGGGCTGAGGCTGTCGGATCTGAGAAGTCTCGGTGACGACGACTCGGCATTCATGAAATACCATCACACAGAAGCGGAAAGGAAAGAAAGGAATGAAAAGCCGTCAGCGGTGAGCCGTCGCTTCCAGTAATATTGCTGCTGCTGCTGCGTATACTGCAGTACGTAAAAGTCTTTTGAAGCAGGGCAGTAAGGTAAAGGTAAGGAGAAACAACTATTGAAAGCTCGCATCGCCCACCGGTTCTTGGCCATCCATCCACCACCTCCACCACACACCCCCCCCTCACTGGCTTCAGGGGATCCGTCAACGACCACGCCAGGCACGCCAGGAGAGGGGGCCATTCTGATGGCAATGTTCCTAAAAGGGCGGGCCCCTGATTGTGCACCCCGGAACCAACATGCAAGGTACCCACCCTTACGCCAAATACCCTGCTGGCAGCTGTGAGTTTCAGTGGATCGAAGCCTCAAATGCAGAAAATGAATGAAGAACCCGAATCCCCTCTGGAGCAAATCATGTTCTATCGACGGGCAGAGTATCATGCTTGTATGCGATACTGGCCTGAGCAATCCAAGAAGTACAGCTTCCAGCCTACTATGTACTTCCCCAACCGATCCCGTGATCGCCCATTTAAGCGATGTTGGATGGGCTCCATCCTTGAAGGCGCTATCTAAATTAGGACGCTTCTGGACCTCAACCCAGGGTGCACCTTCCTTCACGACCCGGTTCGCGGGGTTACACTTTTGAACTTCGACGTTGCGCATTTCAATATCAACGCCCCACGCAATCACCAACACAATTGTACCCGGGCTATTGAACAGCTACCACGGTACTCGCTTCGAGGTGAACCCCGCGGTCTTGCAGTCCAGGTTGACACCGTTCCGTTCCAGCCAACCTGGAATGTACGGCGCTGGAATACGACAGACAAATGCCACCAACGGCCCAACGCACTTGGTTGTATAATCAGGTACCGTACCTTATTAGCCCAGAGCTGGTGGGTGACCTCTAGCCGCCGTATACGTGCAGCGTGTTACGACCTGCGGAGGGAGCGGGATAACGGCCACTATCTTGCAGGACCACTGTCGATCATCCAATCTGTCGATAAGATACACTTCGATCTAGCTGTATGCACGGTGAAGTCTCCTGAGCTCTGCAGGTACAGTACATGTGCAAACTACTCCTCCAAGCAGGAAAAAAAAAAAGGGAAAAAAAAAAAAAAAGAAACTTTTAATTACACGACACAAATACACTATCGGACATGCTCCGTATGAACAATACCTTATGCAATCCATCTAACTCATTTTGTGCACAGAGTTTTCTTTGTTAGGATGACATCTGCGGTTCGCTACTCTCTTTGATTGCATCTTTTGGCCTCTTGCAAACCATAAGGTAGGTATCCTGCCGGGTTGCCGATGTGCGAGTCTTCAGGTTCAGCTCCGCTGATTGCGGTCATATGTCGAGCATGACTGAGTGGCCATGTGGCTCGAATGAAGCATGCACAATCGGCGGTATCCAATGAAAAATAGTACTTCTCTTAGGAAGGTGTGCAGGGTCAGCAAGCCATCGGCCACAACGGTGCTCCGGTCCCCTTGGATCATTTTGAAGCGGCTGAGAGTGCAGTTGCAGCTCTGAGGACCCGAACGACCCAACCTACTACTACGATTTGGGAACTGACAAGACAGCACGTATGCCGAAGAGAGCAGTATCTTACTTGATAGCTCCCCCTTTTGACGAGCCAACGCTGGGCCAACGCACCGGCACAGACGTGATACCGTGATAGACTAGGTATCTGGTGGTTTTAAACGTCAATGATCAGCACAGCTGAAGCCCGGGCTCAGCATTGACCACAGAATCTGATCGTTGACCTTGCGGTTACGTACCAATACAACCCAACGCAGCCTTGCTTGAAGTGCCACCAACTGGCATTCTCCTTGCAGTCGAGATCCAGGCAGATGGATTTGCTCTGATATATCTGATCAAGGTTCACAGCTACATTTGTATCCGTGACCTTCTTCCCGCCAGCGTTCTGTCCTTTCTTTGTCTCTTCGTGCTTGACTACAAGGACGCGATCATGGCTCGACCACACTCCTTCGGACAGGACCTATGGGATCCTTCGCATCGGTTTGAGACGTCGTGGCTACTCCCGCCATATGCGCTGTTCATCTTCCGTGCTCTCTTCGTACGTCTTCTTCAGAAGGAACTCAGATAGGCAGACCACTAACCTCGGACCTCGCAGTGTCTCTACGCCTTTGTTGTTGAAATCTTCATCCTAGGCTGGTACTGCTCCCACCGAGCGCTGGGCGGATGCAGCCAATCCCGCGCACAATTCAGCTACTTCACCGTCCTCACCTACTGGGGCATTGCCTTCTACTTCCTCGCCTCGTCCATCCACACCCTGACCTACGCCATCGCCGGCCGGCCCCTCCTCGACCGCTTCCCACGGCCCCTGCAAGCCCTCCACTCTCTCTTCTACACCACCATAGTCGTATACCCCTTCATCGTGACAATCGTCTATTGGGCGCGCCTGTACAGCGGCACCTGGTTCCCCGACGCGTTCGGGGCGTGGAGCAATATTTCCCAGCACGGCATGAACAGCTTTTTCGCGCTGTTCGAGATTGTCGTCCCGCGAACAGATGTCCCGCCGCCGGTGCATATGCTGTGGCTTATTGTGATTCTGGCGCTGTATCTGGGTCTGGCGTACTTGACGAAGGCGACGAAGGGGTTTTATGTCTACAGCTTCCTCGATCCGGGCGTGGACGGCAAGGGGGCGGTTGCGGGTTATGTGTTTGGTATCGCGGCTGCGTGCCTGATAATCTTTTGGGTTACGTGGGGACTGATTAGGTTGAGGAAGTGGATTACAGAGGAAAAGCTTGGGAAGGACGGGAAGTTTGCTGGTCAGCATGCTGCCTGGAGGGATCCGACGAGAGGGGAACTGGAGATGTCAGCGTTGAGGGATGGGAAGTGAGGTGTAATGAGTGATGTCAAGGTGTCTGCCCAGCACTTCCTTAGGAAAGGGGTTTCAAGGACTTGTTCCAAGCGTGCTGTAGCATGGTTCTGGCATATATGCCGTTGGACACCGGAAGCACGGATTACGGGTGTTCGAAGGTGCTTATCGTGACGGCGCCATTCATCTTCCAAATGTACAGGATCTCTTCTGTGCCGGAAGCTGCCGGCGGTCATACAAGCAAAGTAAGGAGCTCGTGCGTCTATACTTACCCTTCGCATTGCTATAGGGAGGTTTGATGACTGGATGAAGCACGTACGGCCATAGATACTGGACAACTCGGGATCCCGTCCGCTCTCCCATCGATAAGCCAGTAATCGTCAGACTAGTACTCGGGTGGGTGACCACCAGGGAATCCCTGATGTTGTACGTTCTGCTTCATTTTTGCCCCTACCCATTCGACTTCAGGCGGTGTTGTAGGTCTGTAACTGCTATCAGGCCCTTGGGACTGTGAGCTTAAGCTGGACGCCTCCTAAGCGCGTTTAAGCGAGGAGTCGGGTGGAGATTCCTACTCTACGTAGCATCTACGACACGGTATTCTTCGCCACAATTCCCCTTGCGAACTCGCCAAAGGTGATGTGCTGCTCCCGATCCACCTCGTCTCCCAGATTCGGCTGCGTAAAAACAGCAAGCGTGTTGCGCGCAATCTTGCCATCGCTCATGGTCGCCCGCGCGCCCCGGACGAAATGCGGCACGGCCTTGAACTTCCCTCCGGTGATCCGCTCCAATGCCTCGCCCGTCTGGAACGCAATGCAGTCCCGCGGGATCTTGACCTGCACCGTCTCGCCGCTGCGCGACTTGATGTACAGCCCGGCTGCCGGGTCGGGGGAGGCGGGGAGTTCTTCGAGCGGCGCGAGCACGGGGTTGGAGGAAGGGGTGAACTTCGGTGCGACTGGGGTTGATTTCGCCTCGTCAACGAACATGGCGGATGTGAGGCCTGTTAGACAGCCGTGGTCGAGATGGGTGGCGCACCAGTCGTCTTCGTCGCCGGTGCCCTTTGCTATCTCGGCAGCTTTGGTGGGGGCCGGCTCATCCGTATGCTCTTCGGGAAAGTAGTGCAGGAGACGGGCTTTGGTTGTGGTGGAAGTGCTGACCATGCGCTCCAAGTAGCCCTTGGGGTAGCCTGTGATTTCCTTCTCGGCGAACCTGTCGCAGGCTTGGGCGACAAGGACCGCGGTGTCGATTATCAAGCGGCATAGTTCCTCAAAGGCCTCCTTGAAGCCTGGGAGAGTCTGGCCGTCGGGCCAGATGTTGGGGGAGAGGTACTCTGGGAAGTTGTCCTGGTTGAACTCTGGGGTGGGAGCTGCGCATGAGAGAGAAGGGTCGACGTAGAAGGCGCAGTTGGCATAGAATGACCCCTTCAATGTGTCCACCTGGCCGTTTTTCAGCGTTTCCTTGCCGAGGGACCAGCCAGTGAGATACTTGGCCTTTTCATTTTCAAGTTGATCTGACAGCGGTTGGTAAGTGAGTTGCCAGAGTGAGACGCCAGGGAGATATGACTATACCGAGTGTTTCCTTCGGCAGGTTCCCGAGATATGACGAGTAGGACAGCAGCCGAAGCCTCAGTTCAGCAAACTCAGCAGGCACGTCCTTCACTACCAATATTCCCAGCGAGTCTGGGCCAAATGCTTCGTGAAGAGCTTCGAACGACACGGTGCCTGGCCAATTGTTACCAGCTGACAAGGATACAGGACAGATCTTGGCACCTGTCAGTACACATACCATTCTTTAAGTCGTTTAAGGACACAGTCACAGCTTGAGCAAGAGGCGCCATTTTCGACCTCGAGACAGAAAAACTGAAGATAGAGTAAGGACGAAACGAATATATCTTTCGTCTCTTAGCTATGTCCATGGAAGGGGCATTTATATCGAGCGCCGACGGAACCCGCCGCCAGAGTAAAGTTCAACTGGATGGTTTGCGACCTTCTCAAGAAGGGAAAGCCTAGAGGGGCAGCTCTTATCGCGATTCGCGATAAGAACGGCAACGTCACAGCTCTAAGGTGTTGGACTTCAGTTCGATTTTCGGCCATTCTCAGTGAGGACCACAGACAGGCTAAAGTCCACCTCTAGTACGCCAACATGGTCAAACCACTCACATTCAAAGGAGACAAGAAGGTCAAGAAGCGGAAGCGCACAGAAGGAGGCGACGATGCGGCCAGATCGAAAGCAGCAAGGACGGAGGAGGAGGTCGAGAACGACGACAGCTGGCTCTCCGCCGATGTCCTAACAGACATCTCAGGGCCTACCATGTTTGTTCTTCCGACATCACCACTCTCGGCACTATCATGCGATGTCACGGGCAAGGTCTTCACCATCCCGATCGAGAACATTGTCGACGGTAACCCTGCGAGCGCGGAACCGCACGACGTCCGGCAGGTTTGGGTAACGAGCAAGATTCCGGGAACGGAGCATTATCGCTTCAAGTCACACCATGGAAAGTAGGTCAATTGCAACTTTGTAATATATTTGAACTCGGCATCGTAGTAACACAGAACATAGATATCTAAGTTGCGACAAGTTCGGCATCTTCTCTGCAACATCGGAGGCCGTATCACCCCTCGAAACGTTTACCCTCACCGAAGCCGCCGAGAAACCAGGCGCTTTCCAGATACAGACCTTGCAGGGTACTTACCTAACCGTCAAGGAATCCTCATCTTCCAAAGCAAATGCCACTCCCGAGGTGCGAGGCGACGCCACCGAAACCGGACTTGAGACAACGCTACATGTCCGCATGCAAGCCCGGTTCAAGCCGAGGAATAAGGCAGCCAAGGAGGAGAAAGCCCTGCAGAAAGTCAGCAGGAGTCAGCTGGAGGAGGCTGTCGGTCGCAAGTTGGAGGATGACGAGGTCAAGCGGTTAAAGAAGGCGAGGAGAGAGGGCGACTATCATGAGGTGTTACTGGATTTGAAGACCAAGAACAAGCACGACAAGTATGGTTGATGGCATTACAATCGGCTGCTCCAAGTCCGGAATGAAGGAACAAGTCCGACACTCATTTCAACTCGACTTGCCATGGGCTTGAGCTTCGTTTTCAGCTTGAATTCCAGTCCGCCAATTCAAGAGTAGCAAATGGGCCTCGTGGCACAGTTCAATAGGACTATGACGGAGAGTACCATGCCAAACCATGCTCTCAGCTCGGTCGCCAACCTTTGATAGTTGCGTCTTCTCCAGCTGTGAACACGATATCCTGGCCTGGGAAGAAGGAGAAGCTGCGCACCAACTCCGATCCGTGGCCACCAGGGAATCCGACAATCGAGTTTTTATCCAAGGCCCAACTATCTCCTACTTTCGAGAGATGGATCATGCGGAACATTTCTTGACTACGCACTTGTTAGTTACACCGGTAACCAGATAATCGAGGACCACTGGGACTTACTCTTGGGATCCGGCTCCTATTATGGCCTCCACACCACTCGGCTTGGCAAAAATGTTGGCCACATATTGGCATCCGAGCACTTCTCTAATGTCTCCCAAGTCGAGCGTCGCGGAACCCTTCTCTTCCTCGGTCTGGGCCATGCTGTAGATGGCGAATTTCTCGTCATGGCTGAGTGCAAAGAGCTCGGTGTCGTTTAAGAATCCTGCCTTGTGGACAGAGCCGTGGTTGAAGGCTGTGATGACGACTTCGTCTTCGTCTGTTATTCTGGTATCACTTATGTTGACCAATCCGTCCGTAGAACCGGACAACAGGATGTTGGGATCGCTCGGGTGGAAGTTCAACTGAAGCGTGTCAGTGGAGCCAGAGACAACATATATGTGATGGACCATACTTCAGTCACGTCATCGCTGTGAATCTCATTGTACTGTAGTCGAGGTGCTGAGCCTGATCTTATGTCCCTGGTGCGTATTATGAGCTCCTGTTCCAGCCGGCCAATCGATTGCAGACATACCATAGCAACACTGATGCCTGACGTTCCGCCTCTGCCAGTTCCGTTCCAGCAGCCACTGTGAAGGTTGAACCGGAGCAGGCCAGTGACAGTAGACTTATTTGGTTCCCTGGCTCACCGTTAGCCGGCATAGAACCGAAAAGGTTTCCTCATCTGGCGATGTTCTTACCCGCGAGTTGCATAGCACATGCCTTTGACGGATCCAGCCTTAAATCCCACAACGATATCACACCGTTTTCTCCCGTCGTTGCCAGTATCGAGTCTGCAGCACTGTATGCCTTCGCAACTGCAAGGTTCCCATGGTCTGTTCGTATTCTGTTTGATGGCCCATGGTTCAAGCGTGTCGGGTCGAATAAAGAAAGAGTTTGATCTGAGGCGATTGCCGCAAGCCCAGAAGCAAGAGGAATGAGATCGAGCACATAAATGCCCTCTTCACCCCGATATTGATAGGTGTCTGTGCAATTTAAGACATACATCTTGAGGATGACCGAGATGTAGAGTATAGATTGACCGTATGTGGAATTAGAGCCGGGTTGATGAGACTTCTGATGCGGCGACCCGTCTCACCGTGCTAGATATGGCGCAAGGGTACGGTCGACAGATTTGGCGGTATAGTTTAATGACGAATTTTCATAGAATATCGCTACTTGATGTCAACTTCCAGGTTACAGACGCTGCTTGTAGGCGGTGCTATCGTCAATTTTTGGTGAACCAAAACGGAAATAAGTTGTGCCCAATCAGAGCGACGGATGCTGTTAGTGCTCAGGACACCGTATCCACTACCCTTCTGGGCCAACTAGGCTTCTGGGCTACTAGTACATTACACAGTACCTTTAGTGCCATACTGCCATACTGCCATAGTGTAATGCGACAATACTGAATGGTGCAATGCTACATTGGTGTCTACTAGAGCCTTATGTACCTCGTACTTCTAACCTTGAAAGGGTTTTCGACCACTGGTAAAATGACTTGGCCCAAAAACCTAGGTGGCCCAGAAGGGTAGTTCGTACGGTATGGCATAACGGGCCACTAAAACGGAAATTGACTTGCAGCTGGGGCCTTGCAGCGTCATGGGTAAGGTACCTCCCGCAAGCTCCAGCCGAACTGGACAGCTGGTATCAAACAGCTCTTGCAGACACGCGTGCCTCCTCCAACCAGCACAAACTGCCGCCATGCCACGATAACTTCTTCCCAACCTACCTTACGCTGCGCATGTTTTGACATGAAGAGTCTGTGCGGATATCATTACCCCCGCAATAGCCCATCATGAGGCGTCTCTCCTTGTTGCTGCTTGGTAATTATCGTTTCCAGCCGTAATCTGTTGTTTGCGCCGTCCGCTGACATGTTCTTCTACAGTTCTTTTGCAGGCTCTCAGTCTGACCAATGCCGAGGCTCGAGACGATGCTGCGACCGGTCGAGGTACAAGGGATGACTCGACAAATGGCCTTAGAAAGCTTATAGAGCGTATGGGCATGCCCAGCACTGACCAAGCCTCTGGGACTCCGGTGTACTAACCGTCTCTCAGGGAACGATGCCGTCGACCATGTTGTATCGAGCTTGAGGAGGATCTATCCGCCAATACAACACCGGAGACGAAAGCAAAGCGGCCTCATTGGCACTGCTGTCAGTTACGTCCTGAGAGCCCTCCCTAATTTCCGAATCAGCGCCCCTCCTCAACCAGCCGAACACCCACAACATGCCAGCACTGTAACGGGCCCGCTCCTCGAAGGAGTAACAGCCCTCGAGCGCCTGGCACAAGGGAACAGCTCCGATGCGCTCTTCGTGCTGGCGCAAATGAACTTCTACGGCAACTTCACCCACCCCAAGAACTTCAAAGCCGCCTACGACTACTACCACCAGCTGGCTAGTATCGACGGCAACAGCTCGGCGCAGCACATGCTGGGATTCATGTACTCGACCGGCATAGGCGGTGCCGTGGAGCGCGACCAGGCGAGGGCGCTCCTCTACTACACCTTGGCCGCAGTGCAGGGAAACACCAGGGCCGAGATGACAGTCGCGCATCGGCACCACAGCGGCATCGGCACCACCAAAAGCTGCGAGACCGCCGTCAAGTACTACAAGCGCGTGGCGGACAAGGCTGTGGCCTGGTACCGGTCCGGTCCGCCAGGCGGTATGAGCTGGGTGCAGGAGTCGTACCGCATCGCGGACGAGACGGGAGGTGTATACGGCGAAGGAGCTAGCGTCTCAAGCGCCGGTGCGAACGCCAGGCAGACACACCCTAGCTCTGGTGCCTACGCGTCGATTGACGACATTATCGAATACTGGGACCTTATATCCCAGAAGGGCGACTTCAAGGCGGCTTTCAACCTTGGACGTATCTATTATGAAGGACAGCGGGGCCTGGAGCAAGACTATGATCTGGCGAGAAAGTATTTCTACATGGTGACGTCCAAGTATTGGAAGAAAGGCCGGGTGGTGGAGACTTATAAGCACGGTCTTGACAAGACGGCCGGCAAGGCAGCCGGTTATCTGGGGCGGATGTACCTGAGAGGCGACGGCGTTGATATCGACTTTGAGAGAGCCAAGTTCTGGTTTGACCGCGGTATCCAGACCGCCGACTCCCAGTCCCAGTACGGCCTTGGCTTGATGTTACTGCACGGTTATGGAATGAAGCAGAACGTCGGCAGAGCCGCCGAGCTGTTCAAAGTTGCCGCTGACCAGGATTACGCACCGGCGCAGGTCCAGATCGGCGCTCTGTACCTCGACCAAGGCCACGCGGACGACCTGGGGAATGCGAACCACTACTTTGAACTGGCGGCTCGATACGGCAACATTGAGGCATACTACTACCTCGCCGAGATGAACCTGGCAGGCATCGGCCACGAGCAGTCCTGCAGCACAGCTGCAGGATTCTACAAGAGCGTAGCCGAGAAAGCGGAACCACTCGTGTCGTCGTGGGCCGAGGCCAACATTGCCTATGAGGACGGAGACCACGAACTCGCTTTCCTCGAGTATCTGGGCATGGCCGAGCAAGGCTACGAGAAGGCCCAGAACAACGTCGCTTACATGCTTGACCCGGCCACGTCCCGGCTTCCACTCCCACAGTGGCTAATCAACGGGAAGGAAAAGCCGGCACTGCTCGAGAATCCGGACCTGGCGCTCATCTACTGGACGCGGTCGTCGAAGCAAGGCAATATCGACTCGCTGGTCAAGATGGGCGATTACTACCTCGAGGGCATCGGCACGAACGCGGACGTCGACAAGGCCGTCATGTGCTACGCCGGCGCGGCGGAATACCAACAGAGCGCGCAGGCGCTGTATAACCTGGGCTGGATGCACGAGAACGGCGTCGGTCTGACACAGGACTTCCACCTGGCCAAGCGCTACTACGACTCTGCGCTGGAGACCAACGAGGAGGCGTACCTCCCCGTCACGCTTAGCCTCCTGAAGCTTCGGGCGAGGAGTGCGTGGAACACATTCACCCATGGACGCGTCAACTCCATCAGGGATGAACCAGGTATGCACCCCTGCCATCCGGGAACTCTCCTTTCCTACTTAGACTGACGCATGAATTCACAGCACCAAAGAAGGACTGGTCCTTAAGTGAATGGATAGCCAACTTCATCGACGACGAGATGCGCTATTACGAGCAAATGTACGACGAGGACTACGAGGACGTGATGCCCGGCGGCGACGGGGATATAGCCGGTGACATCGACGACGACGGCATTTTTGAGAGTCTGGCCATCGTCGGCTTGGCGGCCGCGCTAGTGTTCCTGCTTATGTACCGGCAGCAGCGACAGGCGCAGGCGAGGAGGGAGGAGGAGAACGCCAGGCGGCAGCAGGTCCAGCAGCCGCAGCCGCCGCAACAGCCTGTGGCGCGGAATGGCGATCCGGCTCTTGCACAGGAGCAGGGACAGCAACAACAACAACAGCAACAGCAGCCGGCGGGTAACGGGCTCCAGGGGTGGGAGTGGATTGCTGGGCCTGGGGGTGTGGGACATTGAGACCAGGGTGTGGATGATCATGTAGGTATTAGGCTAGGTAGGGAGCTAGCATTGACTGAATTTGACCTATGAACCATACGATTCACTTCAGACCATGGATATTCCATGATGTTCTCACTGCATCTGGTATGCTATGTTGTCTTCGACAGCGACTTGCAGCATCAGCGCTAGCCTGGAAAGACATGTCTGAGCTGACTCTGAGCAGACGGTCAGAGCACCCCATTAGGCATTTGAGAAGATGGGTAATCGTTACTCATATGCGTGATGGTGCTCAAACAAGGTTTCCCTTGTTCCGCCGATAAGCAATGTCTAGATGGGGTGTTGAGGCTTGTATGCATGCGAAGACCGAACCTCCCCCTCCCCCCATGTGGCTCCTGGCCAGAATGCATACCGGAGAGACCACGATGGATATGGTCGAAACCAGATATGCTGAGCCATAACTCGCTCCCCTTAGCCAGACATAAAGTCGACCCTGATCTGTTAATGTGGTGCCCCCCTTTCCTCCAAGCCTGCAAGCTGAGGGTCTAGAGGCACATGCTGCGTCGAACCCGCTCCCGTCAGACCTCCCGACACGGCTTGATCACTCGGTAGCTCTATCCTCTCCCCATGATTACCCAAACGCTGCTCGACTGCCGCCCTATCCTTCTCGATCTTCTCATGGAAGTACCGGTCAAAAAACTGCTTCACAACCTCCTCCTCGTTCCCCTCGATCCTATACTGCGTGTCGGCCCGGGGGATGTTCCTGAGCGTCAGGTCCTTCCTCTCCATCAACCACCGACAGACCCAGCGGCGGTGGCACGGCCCCATGGGCGGGCTCCGGCGCGCGCGCAGGTCGTTGGCGGCCTTGTGCACGAGGGGGATGTTGCCCATGCAGTTGCCCTGCGCGAGGTAGACGCAGAAGGCGGCCAGGGCGGCCTCCTCGACGGGCGCCAGGGCGCGGGGTCGCCCCGGCGGCTTGTCGGACGCGAAGGGCCGGTTGGTCTCGGTCAGGGACTTGAGCTGCCGGGCTATGGCGGTCCTGCTGGCGCCCCATTTGGCGGCGGCGTCGCGGATGGTCATCCGCTTCCGCGGCGCGGCGGAGCGGGACAGGCCGCTGTCTACGCGGCGGTTGTGGTTCAGCAGGGCTTGGGCGGCCAGTAGGCCGGCTTTGGGGGGGACGCGGCTGTTACTGCCGCCGTCCTGGAGCGGGGTGGATGGGGAGGGTGGTGAGGCGGAGTCCGGGGGTGAGTGTGAGGGTTGCGATGGAGTCGTCATGGTGAGAGAGAGAGCCTGAGGGAGCCGTGCTGAGCTTTCAACGGCGCGACGAAGGTGTTTATCACTGAAGGGATTTTTTAATATTTGGTGTCAGGATGTATGGGTTTCATGCTTTGAAGGTACGGATCGTTGAATCTGGTGGTTCAGAGCGATGAACCTTGGGACATGTCCTGAAGTTTTGACGCTGTCCCTGGATTTCTCACCTGTTGTCGATACTGCCAAAGCGGGGTCAATTACAGGACGGCGCCCGCGGTTACTACTTTAGGCAAAGCGCCACCTAGTTTGTGTTGGCGTCCCGCACTTTTGAACTCGGCAAGCCGCTGAATTGTGTCCCTGAAACAACGTGCTGTTTGCCTGTAAAGTTTGAGACGCGCCATGTAAAGGTCTAAAGCTATCTTACTTGTGCAGGTGGTATTAGTTAGAATAACTTGGTAGACGCTGGGAAACGAAGTCGTGAGATACCTATGCACTTGGCAATCGCAATGATCGTCTTCTCACCGACACACGTACAGTAAGTACCTATGCCAAACTGAGATTGAGCGGCTCTCACAGATGAACGTTCTTGCATTACCTCCTTGATCTGGATGGGCAGAATGAGCGGCTGTAGAAGCTACCAGTGTGCTTGATATGAGAAACAGCCAATATTTCCCAGCTGGAAGAGATAGCCTTGACGAATCGGAATTCATGAGTACCTATTACATCTTATTAGCATGTGGAACGGGAACTGGGCTCGTAAAGATGGCACAGGTACACGTGTAATCCTGATGGGAGGAAGTTGTCGAGTGTCGTCCCGGTCCGCTTACTCTGGGTACGCTAAGCCCTACGGCCCGGGCATGTGGAGAAGCGCTAAGTCGCAAATGGGTGGGCCTAGGTAGAGTTGACGAAGCTCATGGTTACATACTTCACTTACCATTACTTCGACCACTCACCACGGCACCCATGATTGGACCTTAGTTTGAGGACGTCTAAGCCCCATGTCCCTGACGATAACTCGCATGTCAATCGAACTAGAGATGTTATAGGTAGCCTTGACATGCGCAATGTCACAGTGTCACGATGTCCTCCTCATCCATGCCGGCAGCTAAACGCCGGCGCGTTGACGCTGCACATGAGACGTTGAAGAAGCCGTTTCGCTCGCCCATGATCAAGAGGCCTCAGTCCGACGCTGGCACAGGTGCTGCGGCAAGTTCACCCGTTACTGGAGTGACCGCGCAACGGCCAGGAAGTCTCGAGCTGAGGGGTATATCGACACCCTCCAAGCTACCCAATCGTCAAACATCAGGGCCGGCACTATCCGTCGCCTCCAACAGCTTCACTACCCCGTCCAGAGATGAATTACGAGTCAGACCGGCATCATCTCTCGGCCAGCAGTCCGGTTCAAAGCCTGACAGCCTTAATGACAAGGACGCAGATCTCCTGGAGAGGCTCAGCCGGCGCAGGAAAGAAGCCGAGCTGGAAACCCGCGAGGTTGAGAAGGCGATGGAGCTCATCAAGCAAGCAGCACGCATTGAGTCAGAAACGAAAACTAGCGATGGAAACCTAGAGAAGCTCGTCCGAAAGTGGAAGGGAGCTTGTCGAATTGCGGCGGAAGAGCTGTTTGGGCTGATTCGAGAACGTGTCGACTCGATGGGTGGCGGAGCAGCCTGGAGGGAGACTCGGCAGCAAACAAGTTGGTTTGATGACGAATCGGCGGAGGAGAAGAGGAAGCGAAAGGAAGCTGGCGAGGAGACTGACGAAAGAGAGGAGCTGGAAGGCCTGGAAGAGATAGAGGAGAGTGAAGACGGAGCTGAGTTGACTGAGGAACGGGTAAGTAGGCATCTTTGTGTCCGTTCTTGAAGGATGTGTGGGCTTGACGCTGACTTCTAGCAGGACTTCACTCTTCATATGATGCTCAAGAGTTTGAATATCGACCCTAAGATCATTGGGTATGATCCAGTCGAGGACAAATGGCGAGACTGGGGATGATTGTCGCGCCGTTCTTGAAGGGAAATATAGACAAACAACTACTCTCCACCCAATCTAGGTTGGTTGAAAGGAATCATGCCAGTCTGGGCAGTTGCTCCAGCTCACGACGCCTTTATGGAAACGCGAGAAGGCATGTCAATAGAATCCCATGACCTAAAGGATACTAGGCTGATGGGGTATCGTGGGGTATCGGGCTAGTGGGCCTGGAGATCGATGTGCCTGGGTAGTTGCACGCATGGCATTTATAGCTTGACATTGATTGTTCTTCACTCGAGGTTCTCAGGCCTAGCAGCGGTAGATAAGGCTGGATATCAAATGTAGCTTCCACGCAACCAAGGATGTATCAGGTCCACTTGGTATAACTATTTCGCCGCAATACGAAGCCAACATACGCAATCCATGTTCGCATAGCCTCGAACAGTGAGAGTGCATTCATCTTACAACTGCAAATATAGGAGTGAGAGTGCTCAGTCTGTCATTCGATCCCCGTACGGTTGCAGTCTGATGACCGTCTGATTGCCGTCATCACTCAGTGTGCGGCGATGCTATCCTCCCGTTGCACAGTCTGCCCATCATCTCGTGTCCCATTGCTGCGCATCTCGGAGCCACGCAAGATATTGGGAAATACCAAGAGCGGCCCGGCCTTACTCTCTTTCCGTCATACACCCTTCCAAACTAATTCCGGAACGGATTGCTATTCCCCGTGCCCTGCGGCCTCACCGCCGACGGGGGCGGGCCGGCCGGCGCCTCGTACTCCTCCTCCGTCGCGGTGGGCTGCTGGTGTCCCCTCGACTGGTCGGGATCGACCTTGGTCCCGACGTCCTGCGCCGGAGGGCCGTAGTACATGGGCGGCCGGGGTGCGTTGGGATCGTACACGGGCGGCGGCATGGGGTACATGCCATACTCGTTCTGAGGCGGGCGGTAGGTCGAGAAGCCGGCCGGGGCGGGGTATGCGTATCTGGGGTCGACACTGGCGAGCTGGCCGCGGGGGACGAGGAACTATGTAATGGGTTAGAGTGTGGTTGTTTGATGGGAGAGGAAGCTAGGGTTGGCGGGGAGCCGTACCCTGTGGTATGCCAGCGGTGGTAGACCGCGGGCGATACGCTTCTGAGCGTGTATGCGGCCTATTATGAGGTAGGCGGAAACTAAGACGACGAGGCCGAGGAAGAGAGACCACTTGACGATTATGCCGGTCTGGTTTGGCTGTCAGGACATGCTACCAAGTGATGGAGGAGAAGACAGCAGATGCATACCCTGGTGTACCAGAATGGAACGTAGCCGTCATCGACGAACCCATCGTCTTGAACGAATTGTCGAGTCGTCAAGTGCCCGATGATAGGGTCGACAGTCGTGCCGATGCGCAGGCCCGGCAGCTGCATCTTGCTTGTCGTTGTTGTGATATCGAAAACGAAGGACGAAGTGGAAAAGGAGAACCAGCTCAATGATTAGGTAGGTAGAGGTAGACAGATGCGATCAAATGGACGATCGTACGGATCGACTTAGGATTTATTCAGTAAACACGGCATGTGTATTGTCGGCGATGATGGAGGATGCCAAGAATGTGGGATGACCGTGAAGGTGGTAAGACTATCATACTTCGAGGGTTCGGTATCGAGTGGTGTGTAGCAGATGCGAGGGACACGCACGCAGCGCCTCACCACAGAAACACATGCACAGGTTCCCTGATACAGGTTGCTTGGCAGCGATCGCCGTCTTGCCGAATTTGGGAAGGTTAGCGTGGGTCGGTGCGGGAGGGAATGCAAGAAGGTGCGATGGAGCAGATTGGAGCAACGCCTCCACTGTGTGTTCCAGGCTCGTTTCAGCTATTCCTAAGCGAAACCGACTCCTCTTGTGGCGAAGCTGCTGCCTCACTCGAGCACCAGGACTCGAGTCTCGGGGTTCGATTTGGTATTGAGAGTCATATATAAGGTACCTCATCCTACCATACCTAGGAGGGCAAAAACGGTAAGAAATGCGGAAGGATATTTACGTTACGGCGAGATTATCAAAATGCGGCCACGCTGCTAAACTATCCTCGCGTCAGGTAAGCAGTATTATGAGAAAGCCCCTCTCTCTATTTGCATGGCCGTACATGTACACGCTATTGTATAAATTGCGGTTGAACTTGTCACCCTTATTAGAAACTTGCTCTGAATGTTGACTCGATTTCACATAGCCAGACGCGGCCGCAAAAGCGGTCCTGAGCTTGAGTGTGGCAGTGGCACAAGATATGTATTGCCTATCACTTACAGGCGTTCGGAGGGTACAGCTGCCGTCCATACTACCCCCGACACGCCTCCTAAAGCCAACTAGAGCGCCGGTTCCCTTTGATGTATAATGCAGTGACGCCAACCACCAAGACTCGCGCCTTATCCCTAAGTGTATTCGCTAAGATCAAACCTTCCTTCCAGTCTCTCCGTTGTCCAACACCAAAGTCAATCCAGCTCCATAGCATCGGCATCCTCCTCTTCCTGTATTACCTCGTCGTCCATCGGCGCATCCGCAAACATCCGTCCGTCCATCTGGCCCCGCCGGCGCGCGTCCGCGGCCTCCCGCTCGGCCATCTGCCGCTCCCTGACCCGGGCGCGGGCCTCGATGATGGCCTTGCGCACGCTGTCCTGCTCCTCGGGCACGGTGATGGAGCTAGGCACGTGGTACAGCACGAGCTGTTTGGCGGCCAGGTCCTCCAGGTCCGGCTCCGCCAGCAGCAGCGAAGGCGGGATACGGTTGGCGCGCAGGTGCCTCTCGATGTCGGGCAGGAACACGACCTGCTCTTCCGCGTCAGCCTCGCCTTCCGAGGCGAGCTCGTCGTCGATGTCGTAGATGTAGACCTTGTGCTTCGTGTCGTCCAGGCGCATCGGCTCGTCGTCCAGCGACGCCGACTGCTGCGACTGCTGCTGCGGCGGTGCGGGAGTAGAGGAGTAGTACTGCGGGGTGGAGGAGTAGGTAGATGACGAGGCGTCTGTGCGCTGGGCGTTCTCGACGGGCACGTAGAGCTTCGGCCCGTTCTTCTCGAGGTTGAGAAGCGATAGGCGCTTGGAGAGGCGCTCGTTGGAGTCGGGTTGGGTGTCGGCCTTGCGCTTGCGACCGAGGTGTAAGGGGGATTGTGACGGAGTTTGCGGACGGAGCAGCATCATGTTGCTTGGTATCTCTCTTTCAATTGTGCTTGTAGTGTACCTGGGTCTCAATTCTTGCTGAGTAGGGCGTAATTGAGGTATTGCTGAAGCATCAGCTCGTTGAAGTAATAATGTAGTAGTCTCGCGCACGTGGGCCGGTCGATGCTGAGCGGGATAGAGAGAAGATAAGGAAGGGTACTGGAAGATGCAAGTTGCAGTCGGAATTGGAGCACCAGATAGGAAGGACCCTGAACTCGGAAAACGGAAAGCCAGCAGATGGCGGGAAATCAGGTGCTAAAGAAGGCACCAGTTCATTGTGGTATCCCGCCGGGTGTCATCGAGGCCAGAATCAAGACGAAGGTCAAGGGGTTCCGAGTCAGCATCATAACCTTCCGCTAAGATCGATCCGGTTCCGTTCAAAGGAGGGGCTTCCGGCGTCGAGAACTTTCTACCAAGTACCAGCTCAGTACCAACAGAATGCAAATCGGGGCCCCTCATTTCAGCTGGGGATCCACCACAACGTTCTCGAGAGGGAAGGACTGATAAGGTACCTTTCATGTACAGTACCTTATTACCTCCCGGTCTCGACGGGAGATACAGTCAGATAAGGACATCAGCATAGAAACCTCCCTTCTGAGCGTTGAAAATGCAGTGCTTGTCGTACATGAGATGCACGAGAAGTATACCCGCGGAGTATGTTTTATTTCCGAAGCGGGCAATTGACCAGTCGGAAAATTACATACGAATTCTTCTTGGGCCTTGAACAAACTTGGATCTGGACCTCGGCGCATGCTAGCAGGCCATGCGATGCGCGGCTGAGAGTGAGGGTCTCAGCTGCTCCTTCTGGAAGATAATCACGGTTTCACGGTCCCCGAGGGTTCTGACGTGCCTGCTCTGATTCACGGTCCAGTGAAGACAGGACATGACAACACTTGGGCTAGCAATGTGGATTTTGATGTCATTTCATCATGTCTTCGATGACACGAGTTATACATACCAGCTGCGGCATGTAGAGTACTGCAAGACAGACGACACCTCAGCTGCCGACCATGTATGGTACAATGGACGCTTCGACCTCTGGCCCTAGTCGTTACTGTTTCACCCGCTACACAGTAAACATGACGCTGGCATTCTTATACCAGCTCAGCAGCGGGTTTTCCCCGCTCCTCGTCTCCGTCTCCTCGACGTCCGCCCAGCGGAGCATGAACTCCTCGTGCGAGAGCACCCTCGTCAGCTTGCCCGTGATGGCCTGGTAGACGGCCTCGGTGATGCGGAAGTTGGTCGGGAACATGATGTCGAAGTAGCCTTGGTGCACCTGTCACGTATATCAGCAAGAGTTGGCGACAAGCAAGGGGGCAATGAAACAACATACCAAAGGCGTGGAAACTGGCACCGGCTGCCGCTGGAACCGAGTCTGCACGATCGGCGCGTTCAGGCCCTTGATCGCGTCCGGTAGCGAGTGGAAGTCGCTCGTCAACAGCCGGTGGGCGGGAAAGTAGCGCTCCAGCACGTCGAAGAACTGCATCAGCCGAGTGGGTATGTACTCCGGCTTGCTGAGGTTGGGCGCGAAGGGGAGGGATGATTGTAGGATCCGGCCGAGCTTGGTAGCCGGATACGGCACGGGGTAGCGGCCGTCTGTAGCCGCATCGCGGACGCGCATGAAGCGAGAGGCGACAGGGTCGAGTACGGGCTGGTAGAATTCGTAGAAGTCGCCCTTGTCGTCGATGAGCACCGTGCCCTGGAGCGGTTCCTCGGTCGCGAGGTCGTACCGCACGATGTCGTGGGCGAAGTTGTCGAAAACCTCGAAGGCGAGGAAGAAGCACGGTGATGGGACCGGCTGGTCCCAGTCGAAGATGGACTTTGTGACGATCTCGACCTTGTCGGCATGAGAGGCGAGCACCTGGCTGGTCTGGATGTCGGCCAGCTGCGGACTGATCTCGATGATCTTGTATTTCGTCCGGTCGTACACCGCCGGGTCCGCGTCGCGGATGTAGTCGAGGATGTTGCGCATCAGGGTGCCGCGCCCCGCGCCCATCTCGTAGATGATGAGATCGTGGTAGGGATAGGTCGTCAGCTTGTAGTTTGCGACTAGATACCGGGCTATGGCCTCGCCATAGTAGGGGCGAAAGAGCTCCGTTGGGGTATACCAGAGCTGTCGCGTGTCCGAGGGCTGCTTGGCGTCGAGGGAATCTTCGAACTCGACGTACCGCCGAGATAGGAGGGCGTGGAACTCAAGCTCGTCTTTGAGAGCGGGGAAGTGGAAGGGCTCGCCCGGTGTGAAGATTACTACCTGTTTAGAAAAATAGCCGTAGTGCGGGTTGTACAGGCTGTCCTCGATGAAGTCTCGCATGAGCATCTTGACCCTCCGCGGTCGTTCCTTTCTGCTCCGGAGATCGTTGGCTGTCACCATGGGGTATTTCTTATATTCCTCCGACATGTCGAGCGGAAACAGATCGGTCCTCTGCTGCCAATTGCTCTCGTTCCTGGGCGTGTTCCTGGCGCCTCGGTCGGCCGAGTAGAGGCGCTGCTGCTGTTGCCGTCGGACATCTTGTATTGTCGCTGCGAGTTTGACGAAGTTTTTTCTGGATTGGCAAGCTCTATGCCTGAACAGTTGTCTGAATATTTGTGTCACAATCGGTGAGTCCATCATTGTCGACGACTCCCTGCCCGTGGTAGAGGGCTTGGAAGTGGTGAACTCGATTCGTTTGTTGGATGTCCAAAGATGTCCTAGCCTGTGGTCCTAGCTCCAGGGTTCCTGTGGCTGCACTTAGTGCTGCCATGCTCAAACACCAGGACCGCTTTTTGCAGCCGTATCTGGCTATGTCTCGCTATGTGAAATTGGTCAAAATTAAGAGCCATTTCCCACTTCAACTACGATTTATACAACAGCGCGTACATGCGCGGCTACGAAAACACTACCGTTAGAATGCCCTCGAACAGGGCATTCTAACGATACTATTTGCGAGAGAACAGCTCATCGGCGCGTTAGTATTATGATAATATCGCTATAACGTAGATATCCTTGGCAATTCTTGGCGTTTTTGGACCTCTTCGCCCCGTAAGATACATATTCCGCGCAAATACTACCTGAAGCCGCGCAATAATATCATTAGAATGCCCTATTCGAGGGCAATCTAACGGTACTATTCTCGTAACCGCGCATATACGCGCTGTTGTATAAAGTGCGGTTGAAGCTGGTGTTTTGGTCTCAATTTTGACTCAAATCAAACATAGGTTAGTATCTACTTTTGCGAGAAACGGTCCTGGTGTTTGAGCATAGCAGTGGAAGGGAGTCTTTTTTTTTTAACCACAGTAGAGCTCCAAGTGTGGCTTGACAACCCCCGGAGATAAGGTAAAAAAGGTGGACTTACTACGGTATGACATCGAAGCTCGGCTTTTTATGGTGCAATTCATACAATCCAGACCCAAATTCACGGACAACGTTTCCAGACGTTACACATACACACGGATGTTTCGCGTTTTTGTAAGATAGATTGTGATACTCGGGGTAGACCGGAATGTCCCTAAGAGACCACCCAAAAGCCTACGGCACAGCAGCCCTGACTGTCGCCTTCGCTGCTGGCATTCTCGTCACTCTCGGCTTCAAGGACCTCTACCCGGATCTGGAGAAACGCTATCAAAGCCAGAGGAAGAGGTTGACCCGCAAGCCTTCGGGAGCCCAATTCCGGAGATCGAGCATCTTCTTTGACCAGTCAGCTCTGGAACCAGCTCTGGAACTAGTCGAGCTCGAAGACCACGAGGCGGAAGATGAAGGCGAATACCGGCCTGTTGCCGACGGCATCGAAGGCTGCATCGGCAACACGCCGTTGATCAAGATTCGCAGTCTGTCGGAGGCGACTGGCTGCGTTATTCTGGCCAAGGCCGAATTTCTCAATGGCGCCGGCCAGAGCCCCAAGGACCGTGTGGCTCTGAATATGATCCGTGAAGCAGAGAAAAAGGGACTTCTCGTCCCGCACCGGGGAGACACCATCTACGAAGGCACGGTAGGCAGCACCGGCATCTCCATCGCCGTCTTGGCGCGCGCCTTGGGGTACAAGGCGCACATTTGCATGCCCGACGACCAGAGCAAAGAAAAGTCGGACCTGCTACACCATCTTGGCGCCACTGTCGAGCGCGTACCGGTGGCGCCCATCACGTCGCCGGATCATTTCGTCAACCTGGCGCGGCGAAGGGCCAAGGAGCATACCGAGTCATCGGCGGACTCGAGCAGAGGCTTCTTCGCCGACCAGTTCGAATCGGAAGCCAACTACCGCGCTCATGTCAAGACCACGGGGCCGGAGATATACGCGCAGGCCGAAGGCCGTGTTGACGCCTTTGTCGCAGGCGCAGGAACCGGTGGTACTCTGGCCGGAATAGCGAAGTACCTGAAGGAGGACCGCAAGATGTCCAAGTTGAGAGTCGTGCTCGCTGATCCTCAGGGGAGCGGCTTGTACAACCGAGTCAAGCACGGCGTCATGTACTCGTCGACCGAGAGAGAAGGCACGCGCCGGAGGACGCAGGTGGACACTATCGTCGAGGGCATCGGGATCAACCGTATCACGGACAACTTCGAGGCCGGAAGGGAGTTGGTGGACGATGCGGTCAGGGTGACGGATGAGCAAGCCTGTAAAATGGCGCGATGGCTCGTGGAGAATGACGGAATCTTTGCTGGAAGTAGCAGTGCGGTGAACTGCGTAGCCGCGGTCGTGACCGCTCTGAACTTGCCCAAGGGCAGCAGGGTGGTGACAATCCTCGCCGATTCGGGGACTCGCCATCTAAGCAAGTTCTGGAAGCACGTTGCTGAGATGGGCCTGGAAGAGGAGGAGCACCAAGACCTGATCACCACCTTAGGGCTCCAGCAATATCAATGATGATATTCATTTGGTATCTTGACGCGACCTGAACCGCTGACAACGAGCCTTGCCTTCCCATTCTATGGTACATGGAGGTCTAAGCTCTAGCATCTTGCTCTGCGAGCAACAAAGCGATATGCAGAATGTGCGACCCCTAGGAAATCAGATGCAACTTGTGAAAAACCGCTGGTACTCCCCTTAAACTCCATAGCCAGATACTCGTCCGGGGTACTCCTGTTAAAGTGCCTGTCGTCTTGATTTCCATCTCCCCAAGAACCTTGGAGATTCGACACAGCTTCAAGCGAAGCCAAGATGTAAAGCCAAAGCCGCAAAGCGAAATCCGAGACGACGTACAACCACCAGTAGCAAGCGCTCTACGAAAACTGGATAAGATGGTAAGCACAGGCCCGCGAAATTCCGAGTGTGATCAAAACTGCTCACCTTCCACCGGTTCCCGCACACAGTGCACTCGCAAAACGTCGTCATCGGCTCATCAGCAGACCGGGTCTGCGCCTGGCTGTACGACACCTTCTTCTGCCCGCACTTGCCGCACTTGAGCGCGTCGCTGATCGACTTGGCCGGCATGGGCGCCTGCGCCTGCTTGAGGTTCTCCTTCTCGAGCGCCTCGTCCTTGGCCCGCTGCTCGTCGGACAGCAGCTCCTTCTCCGTCATCGCCACGAACTTCTCCGCCGCGATCTCCCCGGACAGGACCCGCCGACCCAGCTGTCGATTGGACTTGTTCTTGAGGTTGATAAAGAGGCTCCGCATCTTTTGGCGGTAGTCGTTCCCGTCGCCCTTGTAGTGCTTGAACGCCGCGTGCTCGACCTCGACGGCGCGGACGAGCACCTCCTCTATCGAGTCGGTGCGCTTGAACGACAGACCGTTGTACATCATGCCGATGCAGTTGTCGCGAACCATGTTGCCGGTGCGGTTGATGTCGACCTTGTCGACCTTGAAGTGCCGCTTCTCGGTGTCGCCCTCGTACGGCTTATTGGAACTGCTCGGTGGCGGGGCCGGGGAGGCCGTGCTGGCCGGGGTGGGTGTGGAGGGAGAGCCGTTCTTTGCGCGGTGGCCTTTTGCTGCCTTCTCTGCTTCCACGAGCTTGCGCCACTTTATGACGATCTCGTTGGCGAGCTTGCCGATATCCTTGTTCGGGTTCGAGCGCAGTTTACCGATGAAGATACCGGCTTTGGTCGAGCGGAGCATCTCCTCGGTTGGCTTGGCCTCGTTCTTGATCGTGTTCATGAGGGCGAGTATTGAGTCGGGGGCCTCGTTCTGCGCGACTGACTTGCTCAGCGCCTTGATTCTCTGTGCGAGCTCACGTTCGTCCATCATGATGGCGGTAGGATCTTGGCAACTTTCTTGAGAAGTGGTGGATAGCGGAGGAAGCGTGAGTGGTGGAAGCCGAGAGTCGGATGTTTGATAGCTGGAAATGATGGGATGGATCGGAAAGAAGGCGCCAGTCGGAGTATTAAGTAAGAAGAGTTGGCCACCGAGACAATAGAACTAATATGACGGAGTGAATGCGTGAACGAGAGGCCAAATCAATAGGAGGTATAGGTTTTTCTTTTTTGCTTGCAGCGAAGGTAAAATGGTTGAATAAGTCGTACAATAGAAGTGCCCCGCGAATCTGTACCTATTCAGTCCGACAAAGTGAGGTCACTTTGAGGCTCAACTCTTTCAACTTCCATCCCAAGAAGCCCAAGCGTGCCGGGATGCAAAGTGGTGGGGCACATACGGCCCGTGCTCAAGCTTTCCCGTTTCTGGTCCGTGCACATCACAAAGGAGCCGCTTACCAGCTAACCTCATCTCTCTGGCCATCTTAAAACAAAGCAATCAGACAGAGACATCACGGTCTAACGTCGTTCAAAGTGCGATTCATGCACGCAATCACTGCAAAGGGAGTTATTTGCAATATCGACTCTTCTCAGTCCTCTGAGGGGCTTCTACGAAAGCTCGTCTCTTCCTTCGGTGTCCGACTGCCTTTACCAGATAATGGATGGCTTTGCTTCTACCAAGTCGGACCTGGAGAATAACCTTCGCTTTTCCTTTTGATGCTCGTCTCCTTTGCACTCCGTGGTCGTCTGCCTCAAGTACCTCAGCTTGTTTATATGAGCCAATTGCTCGGGCGCTTCTTGCCTTTGGAAGCCGGTCATTGTGGGTATCATGGTCCAATGGTCTCCCCAACGGTGTTCCGTGATTTGATTCTCAACTGCATGCGCCTCTTGCCCAAACTCATTCGAGAGCTTACGTCTTTCTCAGGCACCAGCTTATAAATCACTCAATGTGGACTATCATCTCAAGCGCGTCTCAAGGTCATAAAACAACTATCTGATTAGCGGAGTTTCGTTTATCAGTCTGGTGACGCGTCTATTGCCTTGGTGGAGGATTGGACTACTTCTGATCAATACACTGCCCGACTGCGGGCTGGTTGCGAAGCTACAATTGTCCGAGTACCAGAAGAAACGGTGTCGTCCCAACTGATTCTCTGAGCACAACTTCCCAACACGGAGACCGACAACAAGACGATCCTCCTGCATACCACATGCCAAATTCGCTGTGTCCATCAAGAGAGTTCCTCGGAATCACTGGGTTCCACCGCGGCTTGAGATGAGTGTTGCGACTCGCATTTGACAAGTGTCTCGGTCTCTCGCAGAGGAGTACGGGAATTCCTTAACTTCTTCACTCGTACTTTGGCAGGCAACAAGGATCACAGATGCAGGCCCCAGTTACGTATGGTTCATACTGTTAGGGTCGGCTTTTGCAAGTGGAAGACGCTTAACGGGCTATTTCTCTGAGCACATAGTCTTGAGGGCTTCGTGCTGTGACTCGTTGAGATTGACACACATTTCAGCAGGCGTATCTTGCGAAGGAGGCGGCAGTGTGGTGCGATACCCTGGTTTGAGGTAGCTGCAGTTTGGGCAAGCAGCTCATGGCTAAACATCGTCCCTCCGGAAGAGACAACATGGCTGCTTGGCCGCTTTTGGTTGAGCCTCTCATGCTCATCCACTTACAGTAATCCCCCCTGCATGAAAGAGGAGTGTCGAGACTGCATGCAAGACTTCAGTCCCACTCGAAAGCAAATCGAGCGGACGAAGAAGCTTGGTTTAACTGTAGTGATACCGTCCAAGCACAAAAGAACCACAAGCACTGCCACCGCACAAATACGGCCGACGAAACTGGAAACACTAGATCAGGATGGTTTTACAGCAGAGACCAGATCAAGACTGTTTGTTGCCAGCACACTCGGTCCCGCCGCTGGCCATCTCGGGCACAGAATGTACACTACCCGAGCGGAATATTGGAATATCCGGTTGCCCCAAGGATCTTGAGAGGGAAAGGGGGAGAGAAGCATCTCATGACCGCTCTCGGGTCGAGCATCGTTGCTATCAGGCTTGCGTCGGATTGCCCGGGGTTATCTCAAGACCATAGAGTGACAGTTGGCGGGTATCTTAACTGTCAGCCGAATCCGAAGTGATTGACTGAACCATGGGCAACTGCTGGGCAACCGCACTCGTGATATCCGTTGTTGAATTCAGGAATCCTGGTGAAGAATACTGCATGCACTGCGCCCGCCCTGCTGCCGCTTCGGGAGAATCATGCTCATGACGTTTTCCATGCATTCCGACTTACAATGGTCCCTGCGAGCACAAGATGGAAGGGGAACTTGCAAATATTCCCACGAGATGACGGGAACACGAAGACGCCGTCATGTGGGAGACCGAGTATATAGCAACGAGCAACACCTTGATATCTCGCCCTTATTCCAATCACCATCGACAACCACAACAACCACTCGCTAGCCTTTCCATCACACAGTACTCTCACCCTAGTCTATCGCTTGAGCACTCTGACGTCTTCACCCGACACGTCAACCAAAAAAAGTCATCAAGATGCGTGCCGGCACCTCTATCATTGTGGTTGCTTTGGCCCAACATGCTGCCGCTGGCGTGATTGGGTAAGAACCATCTTTGTTAGCTTTTCCGCGGTCCTGTAGCTGACGTATATTCTAGCGGTCTCAGCCCTCGCTGGGGTCATGGCAGCAGCGAAGGCAACTCATGGAGCGGCCACGGAGCCCAGGCGAAGCATGCCGACCATGGGGCTGTCGCCAAACCCAGCTCGACCGGAGATTCTGTGGTCACTGAGGCCGCTGTTTCTACCGTCGTTGCCGAACAAGTATACACCACTACAAGCACCAGCACCAGCACTACGACCAAGGTCGAGATTGAGATCGAGACCAGCACCAGCACTAGTACCTATGTTGAATACGAAAGCACGACAACAAGCGAAGACACAAAAACGCTGGTCGAGGCCGTCACGGAAACAAGTACCAGCACTAAGAGCACGACGACCACCACCAGCACTACTAGCACCAGCACCCAGGCTGCCGCAGCCGCCGCCGCCGCCGCCACTACCTCCGCAGCCGCGGGAGGCAACCATGGCGGCGGCCATGGCGGCAAGGGACACTGGCGTCGCGTTGTCATCGCCCCTGCCAAAGACAGCAGCAGCTCCTCGACCAGCAGCAGCTCGACCAGCAGCGCCGAGACCATCACCGAGACAGCTGCGGCCGACATTGAGGAAGCAGCGGAGGCCGAGGAGACGGAGACCAGCTCTGAAAGTCAGGTGACCGAAACCGTCACAGAGATCGTCGAGGCTACACAGGAGGCCGAGGCGGAAGTAGTTACCGAGACTGCCAGCGAGACGACCACGTCCTCGGAAACCAGCTCGGAGCTCGTCACCGAGACGGTGTTCGAGATTATCGTCCAGACCAACACAAAGACCAGCACCACGAGCGAGACCAGCACTGAGAGCTCCACTACAACCGAGAGCTCCACCGAGAGCACCACCGAGAGCACCACCACGAGCGAGACCACAACTGTCACGGAGACCGAGACCGCGGCTACCAGCACCTCGACCCAGGAGGCCAAGATTACCCACCATGCCCACAAGGGCAAGGCCAAGGCCAAGGCCACCTCTGCTGCTGGGTGGAGTCATGAGGGTGAGAAGGAGGTCGAGCACGGGCACAAGGTCAACCGCGCAATTACGAAGGGCGCCGCCACCGTCCTGGAGGCCGAGGGGGCCATTGTTGTTGCGGTGCTCGCTGTTGGGGCTGCCATGGCTCTCCTGTGAGGGGTGATGCCATGGTCAACCGGCCGCGAACAGACTGCACGTTCGACTGACAATACACGCACGAGGACAGGGAAGTATACGATGGGAGAGGAGAAAATTGATGGTGGGGGACGATAAGTCGGCTGGCCATACCGCATATCTGGAGGGACAAGTAACAGAAGAAGATACACGGCCGGAAAAGCGACCGCTGCTGGTGCAGTGCAGTGCAGCATAAATAGACGGTGGTTATGATTGTTTGGAAGATGGAAAAGTAGAAAAGCTGTGGTTGTGTGTTTGTTTCATACTAGTAATGCTTGTCTCCTTGAAATACATGTAACCTACCTAGACAAGAAATAGACAAGCATTTTATCGCGATCTTGTGTCTTGTGGAGTTTGTGTGCTATTTGAGCGTCTATCACCTCAGATGTCCCCTCTCCTGCGTTACCAAAAGAGCCGAGGCTTGGAGAGCTATCTTACCCCTGAACCCCTAATTGCCAAGCGTCGTCACCGGATCCACAGTGCTAATTGAGTTCTGTGGATCTGGTGACAGTGGCTTAGAACGGGTAATTGCAGCCCTTCAGCCTTACGTCTCGTTCCAGACATCATCCTAAACACGTAACTTCAACGCGGCGCAACATTCAAGTGTCAGGGTATACCCGCCCCGTGTGCACTAAATTCAATTCCTGTCGCTCTCTTCGGTTTATCATTTTCCACACATCGTTTTGCCTTTCGAACATGGACACATGATGGTGTGACGTCGAGCCACTACCCCCCACCCAGTAGACTCAACATCCCGCCGAAGGGACAATATCCCACCCAGCATGGGGCTCCTCTCCTCTATGAAGGGCATCTACAGCCTCGACACACTCGACACCCGATTCACAACACCGTCGACTGTCTCTTACAGCACCGCGGTCGACGCACGGACCGACAGAGACGGGAAGAGAGAAGTGTACAACACTCCGGACAAGAAGGCCCAGCCGTCGAAATGGAGGACACCGGAGTTCTTCCTGTACTACCTCGTCTTCGTCGTAGTGGTGCCCTATATGTTCTGGGTTGCCTACGATGTATCGAGATGTAGGTACTCGTATCGCATGAGGGGACTGTCCTTCTTGCTGACCGTTCTCAGCGACTGACCCGAGATACGCCAACTACGCGCATCACCTCTCTCCAGGCTGGATTCCCGGACGCCAGATAGTAAGCCTCGATTCTCTTCGTTGCCTCTCTTCTACCAGCCATCTAACTCTGAACGGCTAGGATGTCTCAGACGCCCAATATCACACCTTCCGGTCGAACCTACCCTACATGATTGGGCTCCTAGCCTTCCACCCCGTGCTGCGCCGAGTATGGAACGCGGTGTTCCCGCTTCCGGCTACCAATGCGTCCTCGCCGAGAACAACAGATCCAGAAACGGCAAACGCCCGGCTGGACCAGCGCATCTCCTTCGATTGCACTTTTGCCCTGCTCTTCCTCGTCATCCTCCATGGATTCTCGGCCCTCAAGGTGCTGGCGATACTGTACATCAACTACAAGCTCGCCACCGGCTTGCCAAAGAAGTACGTTCCGGTTGCCACATGGGTGTTCAACATCGGCACCCTGTTCGCAAACGAGCTGTTTGAGGGCTACAAGTTCCACGACATCGCAACTCTCTTCTCGAGCACGCCCAAGATCGACATGGTCTCAGACCAAGCGGCGCTGATCCGCTTCGGAAACTGGCTGGACAGCTACGGCGGCCTCATGTCCCGCTGGGAGATTCTCTTCAACATCACCATCCTCCGCCTGATCAGCTTCAACCTAGACTACTACTGGAGCCTAGACCGTCGAAGCGGCAGCCCAATAGAGGTACAAGCATCCCCCATCCCCTTCCCCTCTTATGGTTCCCTGTACTTACGCGCCTAAGAAGAAACAACTCGACCCCGCCAACCTTTCAGAGCGCGACCGCATCACAATCCCCGCTTCCCCTGGCGATTTCTCCTTCAGGAACTACGTCGCCTACGCCGTCTACGCGCCGCTCTATCTCACCGGCCCCATCCTGACCTTCAACGACTACATAGCGCAAGCGCGCTACCGCCCGGCCTCCATTGAGACCTCGCGCACGATCCGGTACGCCATCCGCTTTGCCCTCGTCTTGCTCGCTATGGAAGTGATCCTGCACTACGACTACGTCGGCGCCATCTCCAAGGCCAACCCGGACTGGTCGTCGTACACGCCCGCGCAGCTCTCGCTGCTGTCGTACTTCAACCTGCACCTCATATGGCTCAAGCTCCTCATCCCGTGGAGGCTGTTCCGCCTCTGGGCGCTGATCGACGGCGTCGACCCGCCCGAGAACATGGTCCGCTGCGTGAGCGACAATTACTCCACCTTCCAGTTCTGGCGGGCGTGGCACAGGAGTTACAACAAGTGGCTGATCCGGTACATCTACATCCCCCTGGGCGGCGTGGATTTCCGGACGTGGCGCAAGGGATTGCGGAGCGTGGTGACGTACCTGCTCATCTTCACCTTCGTGGCGCTGTGGCACGACATCAAGCTCAGGCTGCTGATCTGGGGGTGGCTGGTGGTGTTCTTCATGCTGCCCGAGGTTGTGGCGAGGGCTGCCTTCCCGGCGAGGAAGTGGGAGAGCAGGCCGACCGCTTATCGGATGATCAGCTGTGTGGGGGCCGTCGGGAACGTGCTGATGATGATGGCTGCCAATCTGGTCGGGTTCGCAGTCGGGCTGGACGGGCTGGAGATGATCATCAAGGGCATCTTTCAGGATTTTTCTGGTACGTACTCTCCCTGGCTGGTAGTGACTGGTTGAGAGGTGGCGTTGACTGACTCTATTCATAGGCATATTATTCCTCATTACGGCTTGCTCGGCGCTATTTGTGGGGATACAGATCATGTTTGAGATACGGCAGTCGGAGCTGAGGAAGGGCATCAACCTGAAGTGCTGAGCAGTGCGGCAGTATGTGTGTAAGTTATGGCTTCTTGTTCGTTGTGGGCTTACATATGGTTGTGTTTACTACATCTCGGCGGCGCGATCACTGGCGGCATAGCGAGGGTATAGAATTGGAATAGAGCATGGGATTGTATTGTACTCCATCCGATGCTTGGGATGTGGTCCGAATGGAAACATCAGAACTGTCCTCTGCGGGCTATGAGAATCGCTGCAAGCACTTTCGTGCCGTCAAATATGCCTTGTACGATACTGGAAAAGAAGTCTAACTGCATGATTTAGTTAAGCATATTCAACTACCATTGAATGACAACTGCTATTTGTCCCGTATAAGCTGTGCGCCATATCAAGCTCTACAAGGATCTAGGGCAGTTTTCAGGTCCTCCATGTATCCTTCTAAGCAACACAGCCCCGGTGGTCGCATAGCCAAAGTAACGGAGCTCAGCGGGTGAAACCCTCCGTCGCCTTCCTTTCTCATGCTACCCGCCTCCGAATTCCTGCTTTCGGAGCCTTCCTCGGATTTGGGGGTATGAGTCTTGATACACCCGTCAACAACTGTGACAGCCCCGTCAGTAGGCTCCGTCCGATCCTACGGCCTCTGGCACCGGCAAGATTCGTCCATTATTCAATCTAGTGCGTCCTTGATCATCGACGCTTCGGAAGGGTCAGGCAGCCCCAAGCTGGGACTATCCCGTCTAAATCCGTTCCATATCTCGTGTCAGCGTCGACCATATAACCGTTATGATACGGCCGAGGCGGAAGTGGCGGGTAGTAACCTCCGCTGTTGGAGGCTACCAGGCTCGGGCGGACGATGACCCTCGGTCGTCGGAGCTACCGACTGCCTCAGCCGCAACATCAGCCACCCTGGTGGTTGGCTGGCCGGCGGGTTTCTGGGTCGTATCGTTACTGGACTCCTGGGCTTCGTGGTGCTGCTTGAGTACTTTCTGCTAAGTGCCTGTCCAACTTATCGAATTGTTCGTCTGAGATATGGCTCGTGGTCTCCAGGGGCTTCGGCGGCTCCTTGGCCGTCGTCTATTCTTGAGTCATGGCAATATTACAATCAATCAGTAAAAGAAATTCGAATTTATGCAAGATAGGGCCGCTGGTCAAGGTATTGATGTCAAGCTTGCGGTTGACCAAGTGAGGGTGAGTAGAAAGGGATGTGTTCAACGGTAAACATAACATATACATAGGGGCGCTGGCTCCGTAAGTCTCATATGCCCACTATAGTTTAAGAAAAGGGTTTGAAAAGCAGTTTGAAGTGATCTATGAACATTGCATCGGACTCTGAACCCCTAATATGGAGAGAATGGACATCATATAAAGTATGCCAGACCGCACACCACTCTTTGGCATGGTTGTGGAAATGCAAGCCTGCTAAACTCTCCTTCGATTGTGCAGTGTGTAAAACAAGCAGAAAAATGCTATATCGGACTTCTCACCAGTCCTGTCTTTGCTCAACCTGTCCCCTCAGAGGACGAAATCAGCGTCGATAGGAAGGACAAAGCGAGCACCATCGCTACGATGCTTGTAGCCACAAGCGGTTGCCCTTGGGATCAGATCCGCGCAAAACAGTATGCAAGAGCCACACTTTGCATTGCAATCGAGAGTTAGGACGAGAGGAAAATCGGGTTTGGTTGAGTCTCCTAAGAAAACATACGGCGACAGCTGGTTGGTAAAGTATAATGCCGTGTCACCCGGCAGAAGATCCAGATGAGCGAACAGCTTATACGTGCAGTTAATGCCATCTTCGACGTTAAGGTACCTACGTAATGAGTATTGCCTGGTGGTGTTAGAGCGAAACCGAAGAGATGTCGTTGGTTTAGGGGTTGATCGTTTATCGTAGTGCGTATTACCCCGCCAAACCCTCAATGACTCTGATTAAGAGATTAGTACATCGTGGGGTCGCGTGCCCGTGTCTCTAGTAGGAGTCTAGGCGCACCCCGTGGCCAGGAACAGGTGCCTCTGGCTTGCATCAGGGTTGATAACGGACCAACCACATGAGATACCGCAATGTCTGACAGACAGACCCTTTTAAAGATAGACTTAACCGCGCTATCATGCAGGCAAGCTCAGCAGCATGATCAGCTGCAGTTGTGGTCAAGTTATCACGAGGGGCTTGAGTGGATGCCCTGGTTTTCGGAGCTGTCAGCTCCTCCTCCGCAGACTGCACCATTAGGTTACCAGTTACCACTGCCAATCCGTACCAGCGGCAGCAGCCCCACACCGCCATAGCGACTGCCAGGTTCCATGTTGGCTGTGATCTTGGCTCTTCAACCTCTTAGCTTTCTTTCAATGTCCCTCATGATGTTGATTCCTGACCTCCTCTCCCTGCGAGTCTCCCTCTTCGCTTCCTCGTAAATGCTGGTATAACCATTGATCTTCCAACTGCCCGCTCTTTAGCTATCTGCGGTGCTATCTCGAGAAGAGCGCAGCTCGTTCCTGCTCCCTGTGAGAATAGATAATTGCTTTTATCGGTGGTCGACATTCTACTGATTGACTATGGCCCCTTGATGATCAAGTGCTATCGTCTCGCCTAGGCTCAGGGCGGTTCTAAGCTGAACGAGGTGCCGAGGCACACACTCCGTCGATGGCAATTCTCACCCTACGAATCACATACACCTACACCGTACGCTGGCGTCATGTTGCTCAGACATCTCGGGACGGCTGTGCTGAGCACCACAGCCTATGCCGCGTCCGGGATATCGTTTCTTGATCTCGAGGTCTCGCAGAGCGACGATCTTGCACCGTCAGCGTTTCCTGACCTACGTATCCTCCAAGACGCTGTTGAAGCTCTCAGGGTAATGCAAATCGATTACTTCCAACCATGGCTTGGAATGTGGCCAACTGCCATTGACTGGACGGCTGCTATGATGGGCTCTCACGTCTCGGGCGCCCTAGAGTCGATATCGCAGGGCTTGGAGCTTATTCGTCTCGAGCAGGACGAAGAGGACTACAGAGTTAAGGAAAACCTTGTGACGCTCTACTTCTCCCAGCTGGTCGGATACTATTTTGGACAAGACGCTTTCGCTATTCGGAACGAGGCCTTCGACGACATGCTCTGGGTTGTCTTGGGCTGGCTCGACACCACCCAATTCATCGACCTTCACACGGCCTTGCACTATCGCTCCGCGCCACAAGGCGCCGGTCCGAGCCCGACCCAAGAATTACCAACACTTCTGCGAAATCAGTCCTGGCACGGAAACATCTGGACCCCAGCTTTCGCTCACAGAGCGAGGATATTCTGGGAGCTCGCTGCCAAGGGCTGGGACGACAAGCTCTGCGGGGGCGGCATGACGTGGAATCCGCGGCTGGAGCCCTACAAAAACGCCATCACCAACGAGTTGTTCATCTCGGCTTCGATAGCCATGTATCTCCACTTTCCCGGAGATGTTAACACCTCTCCTTATGGCGGCGCGCCCGCGGGTGTTGTCGCTGACTCGGAAAACATCACGACCAGTGCATGGAGAGCTCATGATCCCCGGTTCCTCAACGCAGCCGTAGAAGCCTATGCATGGCTCAAGCGCTCTGGCATGACCAATAGTCAGGGCTTATATGTGGACGGCTTCCACATATCCGGCTACAACAACAAAGGCAGTAACAATACCAAGTGCGACGTCCGAAACGAGATGGTGTACACCTACAACCAAGGCGTCGTGCTATCCGGCCTGCTCGGTCTCTTCAAAGTGACGGGGAATGCGTCTTATCTCAAGGACGGCCACAAGCTGATTCAAGCTGTCATAGCCGCCACCGGCTACGATTTGCACCACGACAGACCGGTCGACGACCTATCGAAGCTGGAACCCGGGCGACTGACCCCGTGGCGCGGGATCGGCCGAGCCGGCGTCATGGAAGAGGTGTGTGACGTGCGCGGGACGTGCTCCCAGAACGGCCATACGTTCAAGGGCATCTTCTTCCACCATCTCACAGCCTTCTGTGCGCCGCCCGAACTCATCGTCGCGCCCCCTCCCCCGGCTCTGGAGGAGCAGGGGCGGCTGGTCCAGACACGCAAGGAACATGCTCGCGCGTGCCGGTCCTATCTGGGATGGATAAGACACAACTCCGCCGCCGCCCTACTCACGCGCGACGCGTACGGAAAATTCGGGATGTGGTGGACGGCGGGGTTGCTGAACATCACTCTGGGCGCTCTGGATCTCAACCAGGACGGAATCGGGCCACCGAGCGACGCGAACGCGGTGGACTACAGAAACAACGGCGTGCCTAACAGCCCGCTTTGGACACCACCCGGCACGGGTGTTACTCCGCCGAAGGATTCATATAAGGAGGACAATGGCCAACGGCCATTAGGAGGACATGTGAGACGCACGACCGATGCGGACCCCGACCCGAACAACCGTGGCCGCGGGCGGACGGTGGAGTCGCAGGGCGGAGGGCTGGCGGTGTTACGGGCGCTCTGGGAGATATCGCGGCAGGGTACTGAGCAAGGTAGTGTCTCGTTAGAGGAATAATGACAGGGCTGTTAGATGGCTGGGAACGGAAGGACGGGAACTGGGCATACATACACGGTTTGACATGGATTCAACTATACACGTACGAACGCTTCGACGATATCACGAGTACATATTTCTCTTGCTCTTGAGCCCTCAGCTTCCGCGGTTGTCTGGTGGATAATCCAGAAGGAGGTATTCCGTGAACGTTTGGCTCGATTCATAGATACAACGTAGCATAGCAAGTCGTACATATTTATGGGAGACTAGGATATCTTTCTGATTCCCCTTTTTTACCAATTCTACCCTCGTTGCTGTGAAGCGTGACCGTCCTTAGTATAGGTTTCCGTTTACGCCGTTCGAAGTCCAGCATAAAATTGCCGGTAGCGATGGGATCGGGCGAAATATCTACGAGGCGTACTGCAGAGCTTCTAGGAGGCACCTCGTGCTACCCCTGACGGATTCCCTCACATAAGGTGGTAGGCCTTATACGAGAGTAGATACAGGAATCTCTGGGCATTGCATTGGTCTCACGCTTAGAAGAGAACCCAAAAAATCTGGATGTTATTTTGATTATCTTCAGTGGCTTATATGCGCTTCATTCGTTGCGAGGTCTGGTACTGCGTCCGCCACAATCGACCTGCGAAGTTGCCTGAACGTTACATTCTTCAACAACAGATAAGATACTTCAAACAGCCGCCATCAATCCCAGTCAATTTCTTCCGCCTCGATCATAAGCATCAACAGTAAAGAACCCGCATAGTTTGTACATGTACTGGTAGCCACCAGCCCGCTCCAAAGACACCACAATGTCAGTCATCATTCCACTCATCACCGCTCCTGACACCACTCGGTGTCCCCGTAGTATCCGCATGCGCACTGGAGCTAGGCAACGCAGCATCCTCATCATCCTCATCCAGCGCCTTGGCCAACTCGTCCGGATCCTTCATCTTGGCGTCCGGGTCCACCGATCCGGAGCCGGTGACGCCGTGTTCCTCGTCATCGCTGTCCCCGACCAGCCCGTGGGCTTCCTCCAACACGCCATCGTCCGCGCTGACGGAGATGCCCCTCGCTCCCCACTTGGACCTCGCGCCGGCACCACCCCGGCCCCCTCCCCTGGCCCCGCCGAGCGCGGGGCGGCCCTCCTCGTCATCCTCCGGCGAGGTGTCGATGTGCTTGCCGAAGATGCGGTTGAGCAGCCAGCCCCTCCGCAGGTCGTCGGCGTCGACGACGGCGCCGTCGCGCAGCTTGACGCGCTGCCGCGTCCAGTAGACCCACGCGAAGTCGAGGTACAGCGCCGTCTGGATGAGGCCGAAGATGATGGAGATGGGGTTGGGGGGCCGGTCGTTGATGTCGAGCACGCGCCAGATCCAGTTGAGGATGTAGAGCCCGCGGTAGGAGCCCAGCAGGAGGATGTAGAAGGAGGTTATCACCGTCGGCACGGTGGTCTGGCGGAGGAGGAGCAGCTGGGGGAGGACGCAGACGGATTCGAGGACTATGGAGAAGGTGAGGAGCCACTGACAGGAAGGTTATTTGAGTAAGTGGTTGTGTTTTAAGGCGTGGTAGGTGGGGGTGGTGGACGACTCACGATGCGGAAGCTCCAGTACTGCTTCTTCTCAAAGATGAGCATCACGAAGGGCGAGATGAGAAGAGAGCCAGCCACGACGGCGGCGCCTAGTTTCCAGGCTATCTCGCGCTCGCGGGTTCGGGGGTAGGCCCAGCGCATGATGAAGATGGTATAGAAGCTTGAGAGGATGTAGAACACCTTGAAGAAGTAGTTCCACGGTATCGTCTCGTGGAAGAGGTCGAGATAACGTGTGCAGAAGACGGCTGCGTAGAGGATCTGCGTTATGAGCGACACGCCTGGTCATTGTGAGTAGAAGGCTCGGATAAGTCAGAAGAGACGGGGCGCACGCACCTTCGGCGCTCCTATTGCGGTGGATGGAGAAGATGAGGATGCATTTCGCCGCCAGGTGGGAGAGGTCGGCGAGGATGCGAAAGATCTAATGTCTTTCTGTAAGCTTCAGCCATCTGTGCTGCTGTGGTAGGGAAGACGCACGTTCCATGCATGTGGTAACATGTTGACCCGAGCTTGAGCGAAGGGCAAGGTAGGTTGTGTCGCGGCTGGAAGTCAAGGGCACGGAGGTTGTTCCGAGTGTCGGTCTTATCGCATCCCTGCGGTCGCTGTCGGTAGATTGAGACGAAGAGCAGAGAGTTGGACAGTATCACGCCGGTATAGTCAGGTGACGAAATGCCCGTCCGACACGATATTCTGATTATTATAAGTCCCAGGCAGTCAGATGAATGTCAGGAGGCTGCATGGAGAGCTTGCGTGTTGTCGGGATGCACGGTCGCGATAACCGACAACAGCACGGAGACCAATTACGTTACAGCTTCCTTACACGGTGGTCAGCCGCTCGAATCTACGTAGTGCACAGCCGGCAACAGCTGCCACTCATTGACGGGGTACCGAAATTCATCTCTATTGAACTTCAACGAGATCAAGAAACCCAACACTGAGACATGTTCACAGAAACGAACCTCTGCTGTTCTGAAGCATGAGTAGAATGACCTCCAGTTTTCTGGGAGGATAACGAATATGCTACACTCCAGTAGCTTTGGCAGGATCGTCCTGGAGACTTATTCAAGAGCTCGCCGACGCGGCAAGCAACGCGCATGCTTCCTCTTTCTCGAACCTGACTATACCTCAAGTGCTGTACTGTTGTAGACAGACCATGGGGATATTTCGACTCGTTCTAAATGTCAAATGTAGCGATGATATGCCCGGCTGGAGGCACAGAGAATCGTCCAAGGATGCGCTCCAGACAACCGAATCCTATACCCCTCAGACTCGTCTCCAGCTGGAGCATCTTCTATCGCGGAGAGACCCAACAGCAACTTGGGCAGTGTCGCCTGGACACAATCTCACCAATCTGCGATGAATTTCACTGGCATATCCGCAAGAACTCACCTCAGTGCACTGCACGTAGACCCAGGAACGTTGGGGGTTAGGTATACCAGGAAGGCGGGCCCGCCCGCTCCTGCCTTTGATGGTGCGTTTCGGATGTTGTGTGGGGGTTCAAGTCCCGGAAGGTGGAACTCTGGAAATAGAAGCTTGCATGTTCAGCGTCAGGAGGGTCCTGGAGACGTTGCGATGACGCGGCCGCAGTGTCCTCCTACCTTCCATGTTACTATCATGGCGTACTGCTCGGACAACTTATCATTTGTGAACCAAAGTAACGCAACGGCTTCGGGACTTTCAGAATCCACCTATGCGCAATGCCGACAGCAGACACGCGCTAATCGCCTCGGTGCAGGTAACTAGGGGTGCTTTCCTCGGAGCGTATCATCTCTTTGCGCATCCCTGAATGCATCTTTTTAAAATTCTATGCCACGACTCCAAGCAGTCGTTGAACTTTCTACAGCACTCACCCATTCTCGAATCTCTCCTGATGACCGCGTACGCATTGCTCTTGTTGCCCACAGGACGGCTGAGCTGAAGTCTCAAGTGTGCAACAAGGCGCTTACCTGCCAGAACTGGTTGTGATTGTAGGCCGGCGTCGGGTGATCGTTCTCGAATAGAGTCCTGTTCCGCCGCACAGGCAAACTCTTAGGAGTCGATTCGACATAGCCATAGCACGGCCGACTTATGCTCTTCTGACAATGCGGCTTTGGGCTCTGGTCTTGCTTACGGCACTTATAATTGACGTTCGAAGTGAGACCAGCTCCTCGGTGGTACGGCAGGATCAAGAAGTCGCAGTGAGCAAAAAGGGCGGCTTGCCAGAAACCAAATACTTCCGTATGTTGATTCCTCTCTAGAATTAAACAAGGGAGCATAAGTTGATCAATGCTGCACAGATGAATCAACGTAAGACTGATAGCTGCCGTCTGACGTGCTTCACTAACACATGTCGAAGCTTTCACCCGCACTATGATGGCCGGTTAGTACAGAAGACAATGCCCACTGGGGGTGGGAAGCTGGTGGTTGACGTCTCCTCAGATTCGCCGACCATGCTCTCGATTACCGAGACCAGAAGAGGGCACTGAGAAACCTCATGCGGACTTACCTCAGCACCTTCGCTCAACTCGGTATCGACACATGGCTCGTACATGGCTCGCTACTAGGATGGTGGTGGGGAGAGAAGGTCGGGTTTCTCGTGGTCACGATCCTGCACGATTGCTCAGAGCTAATGCACCACAGATTCTGCCGTGGGACTCAGACGTCGACGTTATGGTGACCGAAAGCAGCATCTACTACCTCGCTGCGTACTATAACATGACCACCTTCTGGTTCAAGACGAGAGGCTACAAACAAGGGCGGAACTACCTCTTAGAAGTCAACCCAAACTACAAGAATCGCGAGCAGACAGATATAGATAACCGAATCGATGCCAGATGGATCGACACAGATACCGGTCTCTTCATTGACATTACGGCTGCCCGGTATAACCTAACGCATCCCCAAGGAGAGGGCATGATGAGCTGCAAGGACGGCCACGAATTCAGGGTTCGCAGGATTTGCAATACGTACAGCCAGCACTGCACATGCCAGCTAACTGTTGGGACCAGGATACGTATGTCTTTCCTCTCCGCAAAACGACCTTTGAAGGCGTTTCCGCCAAGATTCCATACCGATACAAGGAATTTCTCGTCTCCGAATATGGCGAAGACGCGTTGAACAACACCGACTACCACGGGTAAGTACTCTAGTCCTTCACCATGCTTGCGCAGTGTCGATATATGCTGAGTCTCTGGTCTGCAGTCACATTTTCGACAAGAGCCAGATGCGATGGCTTCCGAAAGAGGCCGAAGCGGACAGCCAGGAAGCGGTGAAACTGGAAGAGGACTAGGACGACAGCTCTGCCCGCAGATAGAAGCATTATGCCGGCGAAGAGGGATAGCTAGCTCGTGGTACGATTCTCGGCCAAGGCATCAAGTGGCATGTAAGATCTTGAGAGAATTGGCCTTGACAATGCCCAGGTGAGGGCAACTCCGGTCGGGTGCTCAACAAGTTGGACCAAGTCTTTGTAACGAACCTTTTCTGTGGAATGCTGCCGCAAAGGGCAGATTTATGCTGTTATGGAACGATACCACGATGGAAGTCCTGTAGAATTATTCCATACGGCAGCCATTTATTGAATTGAGGTGTTCATCGGACTTGAATGGATGCTCGGAGTGTTTCCAGGTTGACCTACGTTACCTACCTGTTGAAGAAACCGTGCGTTTTTGCTTTTCTGAAACGGTTGAAACGGATGGGCCGGGTGGTTCCGTCCCGCCGGTTTTCTCGCGAACCTTCCCAAAACGGACCCCACGTCGCGTCTCCAGCTGCGGCGCGTTTCCAAACGACGACCTCTACCACCTCCAAGGTCAATATGAATTGGTACATTAGGTATCCAGAGAGCTTTATTTAATCATGACATAAATCACTACTCTGCTTCGAACGGACTTCAAACTGTCCAGTCATGGCGACAAGTAAGCTTGAGGTCTCTGCTCCCTGCATACCTACCGATCGAGTCTAACATCACAATCTCTAGGCCGAGAAGAGCGCATGGCCTCGCGCCTGCGCGGAGCCGGGTCAGTCAACATCCCTCCCTCGCCTTTTCCCCCATGCCTATCTTAACCATCTGCTAATCCTTTTGCCCCAGCCGGCACCAAGTGGAAGACATATCCTTCAACTTCGTCCTCCCCGAAGCCGAGCCCTCGATCCTTGCCCCGGCCGACGCCGAACCCTCAGCAGCACCTCCACCTCGCCCGCCGCCCACCCCTCCTCCTCGCCGGGCTAAGGCACCAGCACCGCGCTCCGCGAATCCTAACACGTCCGCCAAGCGCCGGCGCATCGCGGCCGACGAACCGAGCCAGGAACCCATTGCCGCGCGCACGCCTGCGGTCGCGCCCCTCGCGCCGCCGCCGCCCATACAGCCGCCTACCACCGCAACGCGCTCTGGAAGGGGGAGGGGGACGTCCGCGTCGGCGGCGGCGAGGTCGGATCCGTACGACCTGCCCGACCACTCGACGGAAGACAGCCGGTCGAGACCGAGTCCCGCGCCGTCGACGACGCGCTCCGGGCTGCGGCCGGCGGCCGACGCGTTGCGGCGGTCTGTCGTCATCGGCGTCGGTGCGCGCACGCCCGGGGGGCAGGAGGCGGACGCGGACGAGGAGGACGAGCTGGAGTCGCTGCCGCGCGCAGCTGTGATGATGCGCGCGGCTGCGGCCGCGACGAGGGAGGAGGAGGAGGTGATCGACGTCGTGCAGGAGAGTCCCGCGGACGCGCCGGGGAGCGGGCGGCGGCGGAGGGTGGTCAGGGTCAGCGAGGTGGCGACCAGCTCGAGCGCGGTGCTGCAGAGGGTGATGCAGCAGCAGAGCCAGAGTCGGCAGAGGAGGACGCCGAGGAAGGGGGAGGTGGAGCAGGGGGAGGAAGACGAGATTGCGGCTGCCGAGATGGATGTTTCTGTTTCTCCTGGGCTGCCGGTGGGGAGTTCGCCTTTGGCGAGGAAGGTGGCGAGGCGAGATATGGATAGGAAGAAGGAGAAAAAGACTGCCGAGAAGAAGGCGGTGAATGGTGCGCGGAACGTGGAGAAGGATGCAGTCGCACAGAAGGGTCGGGAGAGCGCGCCGAGGAGAACTGCCAGACGGTCTGGCGTTGGCGCTGCTGCGTTTGGACTGGACGAGGCTGATGAGCTTTCGCCTGCCCCTGCAGTATCGGCGTCGCCCGCCGCGGCGGGCAAGCGGAGCGTCAGGCTCTCCGTGGGAAGGGCAGACGACGGCGTCGACGAGCTGTCACCCGCCGTTGCGAGGAATACGAGACGTACTACCAGACCTCTGCGTGAGCGGGCGACCGACAAAGTTGACGCGCCGTCATCGACGCCGGCTCGGAGCACAAGACGGGTTGCTGGGCCTGGGGTGGGAACTGGGGCTGATGAGCTTGACGAGCCATCGCCTGCGCATGCCAGAGCTGTTAGACGGAGTGTCAGGGTGTCTGATGGGAGCGTTGTGCTGGGCGAGGCTGACGAGCTTTCACCGGAGCAGACGCGCGAGGTTATGGGACCACCACAAGCTAAGAAGAAGTCACAGAAGGAGGCGCGAAAGCCTAGGACACCACAGAAGGAGAACCTAAAGACGAAGCAATCTACCAAACAGCTGGAGGAAGCAACTGCCAAATCCTCATCAAGATCTCGGAGGACACAGAACCCAAAACTCAAAGCCATACCCGCAGAAGTTCCGACAGTCGAGGAGCCAGAAGAAGCGGAAGAGATTAACGAAGCGGAAGCAGCTCTCCGTCTCGGTCGCAAGCGGCCGCGGAGAAGTATCCAAGCTCCAGCAGAGGACGATGACCTCGAACAACAGGAAGAGGAAGAACCGGCCGCTAAACGGCGGCGGAGGAAGCCACCCCAGAGTCCGGCAACACAGCAACCCCCCATGACTCGCAAGGAGAAGAAACAGGTCGCGGCTGTGCAACCGAAATCCAAGAAGCCACCCGCCAAGAGGAAGAGCAAAGCAGTCGGCCCGGCAGGCGACGCAGATGAGCTGGAGGGAGGCGAAGACAATGGGGGCACATTCCCCATCACAGTCCAGCGCTTCACCAAGAAAGTCCGCCACGACGGCTCCGACGGCGAAGCCGACATACTGGGATCCGACACTATCCCCTTCGCCAGCCGGGCGGGCGTCAATGCCGTCGACGTTCTGGCGCAGATGTGCGACGAGATGATCGGCTCGTTCCTGTCCAGCCTGCGGGAACAGGGCCGGACGGCGGTCGACGCGGCGGCGAGACGGGAGGTCAAGACCAGGATGCGCGCGCTGGAGGCGTTTCGCGAAGAGCTGAGGACGAGACTGCTGGAGCACACTATTGCGCTCGACACGCTGCATTCGCTGCGGAAGCGGGTGAGGGCGGCGCAGAAGGAGAAGATTGCGCTGAGGGAGGAGATCTTGAGGATTAGACGGGAGCGGGAGGTGGTTGAGTTACGGAAAGACGCGGTCAGAGTACGGCATGAGGGGGAGAGGGAGTTTGCAATGGTATGTTTTCTTTCTTCTTTGTTTCTCTTTGCTCCCCGATACTACGCTTCAATTTGGGGGTGGTTCACTGACGGTTGCTAGCAAAACATCAATCTCTCCTCGGCAATGCACGATATCGACCTGGCTGTCGAAAAGGGGATAGCTGCTGAACCGCTCTCCGCGGCCGACCAGAGCAAGGCGAACCTAGCGAATCTGGAGTTCTTGATCACCAAGGTTGCGGACCTGGCTTGCAGTAAGAGCAGTCGGGGCGGGACATTGAAGCAGATCAAGGACTTCAACGCATTCTTGGAAAGGGCGGCGGCCGCTCTTGAGGGGAGATGAGGCAGAGTCAGGGGTAGAAAGAGGGATGGGCCACGCAAGGAAAAGATGCTTCGGCAATGAGATATGAAGAGTGAATGTGCCACGGGCAGTTTTATGATTACGAATGGGGTGAGCGAGGGAGACATGTCAACGAGAGATTCAATGGGTTACTTTATATGTTATCTCTACAGCTGAAGGGCTGTCGACACAACGCCCTTTACAAACTTGTGACTCCTGATAAGGCATGCGATGAGGAAAGAACTTCAAGTGAGATGTGCCATGTGCTCTGTGAGCTTTTCATTCCACATTAACTAGCGACTCGAACCCGCAAACCGCCTCCCGGAACTCCAGCCCTCAAAGCACAACAGGTATACGCAAAGCAAATATTTAGGCATAGAGCTTCTTCTCATAAGACTCCATGTTGACACCGCCCTCGAGCTGGGCGCTGGCGGTCCGGATCTCGAACCGAACAGCACCGCTGGTGACGCTCTCGTGCAGCTCCTTGAGGCTCTTCACACCGGCGTCTTGCATCGAGTGCTTCAGGCCAGCGGCCAGATACGGGAGGAACTTCTGCACAGACCCCCTATGCGCCACCGCGCCGGAGACACCTTGGGCCACCAGCACGCTGTCGCCCTCCGAGAAGTAACGAGCGGTTCCTGCGTTGCTCTTCTGGCTGTCCTTGCCGCCGCCACCAGCCTTCTTGTCCTGCATGGCGTCGATGCTGCCCATACCACGGTACGCCTTGACGAGCTTGCCCTCTCGGGAAACGAAAGAGGTACCGGGAGACTCGGTCGTGCCAGCCAGCAGGCCGCCCATCATGACAGTGCTGGCACCCAGTGCAAGACCCTTGACGATGTGGCCGACGTTCTGGATGCCACCATCGGCAATGCAGGGCACGCCGAAGCGAGCAGCGAAGGAGCTCACGCTGTAGACACCAGTGGCCTGGGGTCTGCCAACGGCCATGACTTCCTGCGTGATACAGGCGCTTCCGCTGCCCATACCGATACGGAGGCCATCAACACCAGCGGCGATGAGAGAGGCGGCCTGTTCGCGGGTGACGACGTTTCCGCCAATCACATCCAGATCGGGCAGCTCCTGCTTAATCCACTTGATCATCTCGATCTGGTACATGCTGTTACCCTGGCTGCTGTCCAAGACAACGATATCGAGGCCGGCATCTACGAGCTTTCGCAGACGGAGCTTATCCTCTGGCCGCGTGCCGATGGCAGCGGCACAGATAAGCTGCTTGGAATCCGGGAGCTTAGAAGCGAGAGGATAGTGTACGTTCTTGGTCAGATCGGAGCGGGAGATCATAGAGACCAGGTTGCCGGCCTTGTCGACGATCGGCAGCTTGCCCTTCTTGGACTTGGCAAGGATCTTGTTTGCCTCCTGCAGTGTCACGCCAGCGGGTGCGGTAACAAGGTCCGTGTTCATGACATTGGACACCGGTTGCTCGTAGTCGTCCTCGAACTGGATGTCACGGTTCGTGACGATACCGAGCAGCTTGGAGCCGAGCTTTCCAGATTCTGTGAAGCCTTGTTAGTCCAAATGTCTTCAGACCTTGCAGCATTCATGAATAAGATGGGGTTTTGTGGAAGTTTCGTCATAATTTTCAGTGTATTTGTTTCCCCACGACACATAGGTCACTACGGTGGAACGAAAGTTATATTATATGGTTGTAATCATAGAAACTTTTTCTTTGTCGGCAGGAGATGTTGATAGATGCAGGGTGAAGGGGAGAGGCAAGAAAATATAGACTGACCTGTTACGGGGAAACCTCCGAACCCCCACTTCTCCTTGAGGGCCTTAGCCTCGCCGACAGTGGTGTCCCTGTTGATGACGACGGGGTCGAGGATGAAACCGTTCTCGTACCGCTTGACCTTTCGGACCATGTCGGCTTGAGCATCGGGGTCACAGTTGTGGTGGATGACACCCAGACCGCCCTGGAGGGCGATGTGGATGGCCATCTCGTGCTCGGTGACGGTGTCCATGGGCGAGGACACGAAGGGGGTCTTGAGCGTGATGCGCTTCGTCACGGGCGAGTCCAGCGAGACTTCGGAGGCAGGGAAGCCGATGTAGCCTGGCAACACAAGGAAATCATTGTAAGTCAGACCACCGTGGACCTTGGTGTCCATCAGCTCGGTGATGCTGAGCCCATCACGGCTCTCGTACTGCTTGAGGACTTCCTCGGCCGTCTTGTAGTCGAGGACCTTGCCGGAGCCGTTGAGGGCGGCGCGTGTTCCGTTTTCACCAGGCATTTTGGAATATCAGCAAAGATATCCAAATCCAAGAGTGTAGCACGTATGAGAAGAAGAAAGAAGTCTGGCGGGAAGAAGAAGGTCAACGATGTGGAAAGGAATCGTTTGACAACTTGTCTGAGTCTTCTCCAACCCGCCCAAAGAGAATTTCCAGAACGAAGCTCGAGAAGGCTCCCTTTTGTACACGGCGGACGTTACGCAAATTTTCGTGGCAATAAGCGGGGAAGTTTTCTTTTTTTCTTTTTTTCTCGAGCTTAGGGGTTGGGCGGTGTGAGACGGTGTGGTCGGGCACTGTATTAGTCAGATTTTCAAGCCGCAGTCACCCCAACCCTAACCCTTACAGAAAGAGTGGATATAGTGGATTCTGTATCTGCCCCGCCCAGTCGCTGCCGTAGCAACGCAATCAAAGCCAGTTTGGGGTCAACAGACGAACCTGTCCCGAACCAAACCTGGAAGTGCCGTGACGTTTTAGTGCCCGCACGCATCCTTGTCCCGTCTCGAAGACATCACCAAGCTGTCAATCTTGCATTCCAGCTCTCTTTCTCCCGTAATATGCTGAGCATTTGACTGGCTTTTATGTTCCTTTCGATTGTACGCGTTCGTGGTATTCGTGGTACTACTGTTTGTGCGCCGTCGCGCCTCTAGGTATCATCATCACCGACCAGATTGACACACCGCAATTCACCCCCGCGACGGAGCTCTAATGGTGTCACCGTTGATCCGGACCGCGAGCGACACACATCTCGATTGCGATCAGCCACCGCAGTGATCGCTAAAACATCAATAAGCCACCAACCATGTCAACATTCCGCCCGCATCCTCTCCGTCACGCCGAGACTTTCGACTGTTCCGCCGTCAATCGTCAGCCCTCCAATGCATCGTCGTCGGCGTCTTCAGGTTATTCTAATTCCTCCGGCATGCACGAGTTCAGCCGACCCGGTACCGGCGCATCGTCGCCTTCCAGTGTCTACTCCAACTTCGGACACAAACGCGGCCAGAGCGAAGTCGCCCGTGTTCCGCCATCCCTCCGAACCGCAGACACCTGCCCCGCCAAGCCAATGACGGACAATCTCTTCAACGTGGCTCGGCAATCCCTCCGGCCGTTACCTCAAGCACCTGGCGCCAGTCCCCCGAGACCTTCGCTCCGACACGACCGGGGACAGAGTCTAGACCTCAGCAAGCTGACCTTGAAAGACCGCCATGAGGAGCAAAAAGGCCCGCCTACACCGCCCCGGTCGACCGCTGTCCGCCCGAACTCAATGCTCATGACTCGATCCGACTCAATCAGTCGCGGTAGTCTGGCCGTCGTCCACGCTCACTCGCCGGCCGGAAACCACCACTCTCACCCCACAAACCCCCTAGGTCGCCCTGATCTCGAAAAACTTGGTCGTTCGTCCACAAGTCAGCTGCGCACATTGTCAAGACTGGCCCAGTCCGGTGCTGCCGACGAATTCGCCCTTGCCTCAACAGGCCAAGAAGTAACCGGTCTCCGTGGCCGGCGCAGGCTGCAGCGCGCTGACGGCTCTGCTCTCGCCAAAAATGGCCAGCGAAGCGGAGGTTACGGCTGGGAGGGCCGGAACTGGATGGACAAGCAGAGACAGTTCCTGCAGGCGTACGAGTATCTTTGCCATATAGGAGAAGCAAAGGAATGGATCGAGGACATCATCCACAAACCAATCCCCCCTATTGTCGAGCTGGAGGAGGCCCTACGGGACGGAGTCACCCTGGCAGAGGTCGTCGAGGCCCTCAACCCCGACCGCCGCTACCGCATATTCCACCATCCACGACTGCAATACCGGCACTCAGACAACATTGCGATTTTCTTCCGCTACTTGGACGAAGTGGAACTGCCGGATCTCTTCCGCTTCGAGTTGATCGATTTATACGAAAAGAAAAACATACCAAAGGTCATTTACTGTATCCACGCTCTGAGTTGGCTGCTCTTCCGGAATGGAATCGTCGACTTCCGCATCGGCAACCTTGTGGGACAGCTCGAGTTCGAACACCATGAGCTGGAGGCTGCGCAGAAGGGTCTCGACAAACTTGGCGTCAATGTGCCCAGCTTCGGGACCATGGGAGCGGACTTTGGCGTGGAACCGACACCGGAGCCAGAACCTGTCGAGACAGAGGAGGAACGAATCGACAGGGAGCTGGCCGAGAACGAACCCAGCATCGTCGACTTGCAGGGCCAGATTCGTGGCGCCCTGGTTAGGATGAGACTGGGCAACGAGATGCAGCAACTATGGGACGCCGAACCGATGTTAGTTGAGCTTCAGGCTCTCATACGCGGAGATTTCACGCGCCAGATTGTCCAGTATCGTCTGGAGAGACGGCGCTTCGCGGTCAACTTGCAGAGTGCCGCCCGCGGTTTCCTCGCTAGGCAACGACTTAACCAAAAGGAGATGTTCTTGGAAGCAATGCAGGGTGATATTCTCGAACTCCAGAGCATAATACGGGCAAATAAAGCCCGTAACGAGGTACGAGACGTGCGATCTCAGTTATACAGTGCGAGCGGCCCAACAAGGGATATCCAGGCAGCTGTCAGAGGCTTCCTAGTCAGGGAGCGCATGCTTGACCAAAAGCACGAGACAAAGTCGGCCGCTGGAGCATTGCCAGGGCTTCAGAGCGCGATTCGAGGAGTGCTGCTGCGGAAGCGTCTGGAAGGGGAGCGGGTTCATCTGGCCGGCGAAGCCCAGGCTTTCACTGGGCTGCAGGCTGCTGTTCGGGCCATGCTGACGAGAAACCAGGTCGCGTACCAACTAGAGGCTCTCGAGGATCTGACGCCGAGGTGGCAGCTCCTCCAGGCTGCCTGCCGAGGAAGCCTTGCTAGGTCCAAGGTTGAGTCTCTTAAGGCCGAGCTCCGACAGCACACCGCCGAGGTTGGCCTCTTTCAAGCCGCGATTAGAGGGGGTGCAGTCAGGCGGGAGGTGTCAGAAACGCTCGAACAACTGGGGGAGAGTGAGCCTGATGTCTTGCTTCTCCAGTCCGCAATCCGTGGGATGCTTCTCCGACAGCGAGTTGCCGAGGATTGCGACGCGTTGGCTCTTCAAGAGCACATGATCATCGACCTCCAGTCAAGAATACGCGGATCGCTCTTCAGGAAGCAACAGGCCGATATCCTCGATCAACTGGACGCCAATGAAGCCGAAATAGTTGCCCTGCAGTCATTCGCCCGCGCTATGCTGCTCCGAGCTGAAGTCGCCACGATACTGGAAGAGCTCGATGAGCAGGAGGAGTCGATCACCGAATTCCAAGCCGCGGCCAAGGCATTTATCGTCCGCGCCAGATACGAAGAAAAGAAGCGCTTCTTCCACGAGAACATGCAGAAAGTTGTCAAGATCCAAAGCTTCGTTCGTGCCAAGCTCCAGGGAGAAGCTTACAAGAACCTCACGACCGGCAAAAATCCCCCAGTAGGCGCTGTCAAGAACTTTGTGCACCTTCTCAACGACAGTGATTTCGACTTTAACGAAGAGGTGGAATTCGAGCGGATGCGAAAGACGGTGGTACAACAAGTCAGACAGAACGAGATGCTGGAACAGTACATCGACCAGCTCGACATCAAGATCGCCCTTCTCGTCAAGAACAAGATATCCCTGGATGAGGTTGTCAGGCATCAGAGCAATTTTGGCGGACATACTAGCAATATTCTCGCCAACAGTTCGATGGCCAGTGCCAATCAGTTCGACCTCAAGGCATTGAACAAGGCGTCTCGGAAGAAGCTCGAGTCATATCAACAGCTCTTCTTCACGCTTCAGACCCAACCACAATACCTTGCGCGCCTGTTTAAGCGTGTGAAGGAGGAAGGGACACCAGAGAAGGAATGCAAGCGGATCGAGCATCTGATGATGGGCCTGTTCGGCTACGCCCAGAAGCGAAGAGAGGAATATTACCTTTTGAAGCTCATTGGCAGGTCGATCAGGGAGGAAATCGAGGCGTGCAGGACGGTGCAAGACTACACCAGGGGCAACTTCTTCTGGTCGAAGCTTCTGAACAACTATAGCAGGTCTCCCCGCGACAGGAAGTACCTAAGAGACCTGCTCGGCCCTCTCATTCGCGACAATATCATCGAGGACCCAGCACTGGATCTCGAAAGCGACCCGATGCAGATTTACAAGTCAGCTATCAACAACGAGGAACTGCGGACAGGCCGCCCGAGCCACCGCCCCCTCGACATCCCGCGAGAAATGGCAATCAAAGACCCCGAGACTCGGGAGTTGTTCATCGACCACCTGCGTGATCTGCGGGAGATTTGCGACCAGTTCTTTGTTGCTCTCGAAGACCTCTTGCCTCGTATGCCTTACGGACTGCGTTTCGTCTGCCGACAAACTTTTGAGGCTTTGTGCCAGAACTTCAAGCGGGAGCCTCAGCCTGCGCTCCTGCAGGTCGTCACCAACTGGCTATGGCGTTTCTACCTTCAGCCTGCCGTTACATCGCCAGAGAATGTTGGGGTCGTGGACAAGCAGCTGAGTCCACTTCAAAAACGCAATCTGACCGAAGTGGCCAAGGTCCTGGGCCAGATCGCCTCGGGGCGTCCGTTCGGCGGAGACAACATTTACCTCCAGCCGCTCAACGCGTTCGTTGCCGATTCGATCGAGAGGCTCGCCCACATTGCCAGCCAGCTCATCTCGGTGCCGGATGCAGAGGCCACGTTTGACATTGACGAGTTCAACGACCTGTACGCCAAGAACAAGCCGACGCTCTATATCAAGATGACCGACATATTCGCCATCCACAACCTCGTCGCCACCGAACTACCCTATATCTGCCCGAACCGCGACGACATGCTGCGTGAGATCATTCAGGACCTTGGTAGTGCGAAGAACAACGAGAGTGAGATGACAGCGGCGGGGTCCTCGGACATCCAGATGTTCCTCACCCCGAAACTGCACGACATGGAGGACCCGGAAGCAGACATCAAAGCTCTCTTCATGGAGACCAAGAGGTGCATCCTGTACATCATCCGCGTGCAGACGGGCACCAACCTGCTCGAGATCCTCGTCAAGCCCATCGGCCCGGAGGACGAGCACAAGTGGCGGAAGATGCTGCAGGAGGACTTCGCGGCGGGCTCCAACACGCGCGGCGCCTACTCGGACGCCAACATGATCGACGTGACGCGGATGACGTACTACGAGCTTAAGCGGACGGCCCTGGAGAACGTGATGCGGCTCGAGCAGATGGGCCGCATCTCGAAGCACAACTTCTACCAGGACATCCTCAACGCCATCGCGCTCGACATCCGGACCAAGAGCAGGAGGCGGATCCAGCGGCAGAGGGAGCTCGAGGGCGTCCGCATGACGCTGAGCAACCTGCACGAGAAGGCGAAGTATCTGGAACAGCAGCGTAAGAGCTACGACGACTACATCGAGCAGGCCATGAAGACGCTGCAGAACAAGAAGGGGTAAGTCTTCACACCGCACCCATATACAATGATGGTTCTTTGACACAGGAGGCTAACCCTCCCCTCCCAGCAAAAAACGCTTCCTCCTCCCCTTCACAAAACAGTACAACCACCAGCGCGAGCTTGAGCGGTCCGGGCGGGTGCCCAAGTTCGGCTCGTACAAGTACAGCGCGCGCGCGCTGGCCGAGAAGGGGGTGCTCGTGTCGTGGCAAGGGGTCGCAGAGCGCGAGTGGGGGCAGATCAACCTGACGATCAGCTGCGACGAGGTGGGCGTGTTCATGCTCGAGGGCTCGCGGGGCCACATCCAGATCCCCGGGGCCAGCGCGCTGGTGCCGATCGAGGACCTGCTGCAGGCGCAGTTCGAGGCGCACCAGTTCATGAACCTGTTTGAGGGGAACCTGAGGCTGAACGTCAACTTGCTGTTGCATTTGCTGTATAAGAAGTTTTACCGGACGCAGTGAGTCTGGTGCCCTTTGAGGCGCGGAAGCGGGAGAGATATAAGGGGTGGGGGAAGATGGAGGTGCAGAGGGGAGGACTGGACAAGAGAGACGCGAGATGACTTTGAAATGAGGCTCAGATAAGCTGGGCCGGACATGCTTGGGAAGAGACCTTGGGACGGGGTGTCGACGGACAGCGGTGTTCAAGGTGTGCCCGGAGACTTTGGTGGTGACTCGCTTGACTGCATTTGGATTTGAACGGTACATAAAACGGCGGCGAGAAATATGGGAAGCATGCTATTCTTGCCGCTGGGTTTTGTTCGTACAGGTGGAACGGGATGGGAACGGCTCGATGCCTGTCTGCATGTTTACTTTATGAGAATCAAATAGGAGTCTTGTAATCGGCACTGTTCACCTCTTCAATCGTTAGGCCATCGTGGTATAGGACTGTCGTGTCATTGTAGTTCGACTCTCTGAATCTTACTTGACTGATAAAATGAAGTAGGAGCTGTTTACCGCCCAGTTGATCGTATAGAATGTCACATAGCAATGTGCCACCTTGCCGCCAAGTTATTCTTAGCAACCTTAACCGAGTAGTCACGTACTAGTTCCTCCTCCCCCTCTCGCAATGTGCGTTGAAGGGCACCCACGCTGCGGTAGAAGGTTCTGCAAGAATCGTCTCGGTGGGAGTGATGCCGGTTCACACCTCAAGCCGCAGTCCATAGCTCAAGCAAGTAGACAAACTTCCATTTTACACCAAGATCGCTTGACAAGCATTCTTATTATGCTCATCCAATGCTATATCTATCCAAGCACAGATGCAAACCCCAAAATGGGGTAGATATGTCTGGGGTAGATTTGTTTCAAAACAATCTCACGGGATATCAACGTCTCCTCGCCAACGCCAATACTCCAAGAAAACAGACATCTCTCGCCACAAAGCTGTAAACAGCCGCCACCGAGTCCACTCATTCCTCAGACTCACTCGGTCTTCTCTTCCCTCGCCCCACGCCATATTCGATATCCTTCCCGCTAGCCGACATGCGCCGCAGCTTCACCTGCGGAGGCACCTTTGTCTTCGGGCTACCCTTGAGCTCCGGACACAGCGGCGGACAGTCCGACAGCTCCGAGTCGTCAATGTCCGGTATGGCCAACCGCCCAAGGGGCCGTCTCGCGGCATCGTCGCGGCCATCCGCGCCGCTGCTCTGCCCTCGGACGACGTCTTCCCGGTCATCCTTGTACTTCCCCTCCTCGGCGCTCTCGGCCTCCAGCGTGAGAGCTTCCACTCCGTCCACGGCTGGGAGGAGATTGTCCTCCTCGTACTCGTTGTCCTCGTCATCGTCGTCGTCATCGTCGTCACTATCGGGCGCCTTGCCGGATGGACCGTCTCCCTCGATTATGTAGAACGACGGGATGGCACCGATGAGCGAGACGGCAGCCAGCGTCCACCACGGGAAGATCATGTACCCCTTCTGCACGCCCAAACTAAAAATCGAGCCCGTCATCGCAGGGCCGAGGGCGCGGCCCAGCCCGCTGAAGCTGGTGGCGTACCCGTTCAGCGTGCCCAGGATGCGCAGAGACGAAGCCGAGTTGGTGAGCAGGATGGTGGTGCAGGGGAACCCGACGATGACGACGAAGCCCTTGACGAGCATGATGACCATGAACAGCGCGTAGCGGAGCGTGTCGTCCTGGATGAGCGCCGTGTAAGGGGTGAACAGGTAGACCAGGGGGAAAGTCAGGGCGGCGGCGCGGAAGCAGTTCAGAACGCCGAAGCGCGCGCACAGTGGGGGGAAGACGAAGAACTGGATTATGCCGCAGGCGACGCCGTAGACGGTGAAGATGGAGCCGATGCGGTCGGAGCTGAGGCCGAAGCCGCCCGAGAACTTGAAGGGGAGCTGCGTGTTGTGCGAGTCCGGGACCTGGCGCGGGTAGTTGAGGAAGACGGGGAGCACCTGGTCGTAGGCGACCGAGTGGAGGGCGAGGAAGGTGTAGGAGAGCAGGTTGATGCAGGTCTGCTTGGTGAAGATCTCGGCGTGGCTAGGCGGCTCAACTTGGGCGGTTAGGCGTTCGGAGCTGGACATGTCCTGCTCCGAGAGGAGGGGCGCCTGGGCCTCGTCGTCGACGAAGGATCGCCTGTGGCGGTGGTGGTGCTTTTTGGATGGGCGGAGGGAGTCGGTGAGCTTCTCGCCTAGTTTCAGACCCCAGTCTTTGTGGTTGCGCTTGCTTTCTAGAGTTTCCTGTGATCTGGTTTAGCTATTATCTCCTCGGCTCATAGCTGACAGTATATCTTACCTTCAAGAAGAGGAGCCCCGTCATGCAGGAAACGAAGAACACCGCACAGGCGACGATGTTCGGAAGAGCAAATGGGTATTTCTTGAGGAACCAGTTATTTCCAAACAGCCCAGGATACTGCTCTGCTGGGCGAGCAAAGAAACCACCGAATGCTGGGCCAAAGACAGACCCGATGCTCCATACGAGAGGCATGAGGGAGAACGCTCGTGGTTGGAGCTCTTTCTCGGGGACCATCTCGGCCACCATTGTTCTTATGATGCCAACTGTCACGGTATTAGCTCAACATACCTCTGAGCCGGATGTAAGCCTGGCGGCACTCACCATTGCCATTGGTGGCTCCAGATATCGCTCTCACAGTCAGGGCCATCCATAAACTTGTCGAAACACCCCACACCATGAAGCAGATCATGGTACTCATCAGGCCGATCAGGATGATTGGCTTCCTGCCGAATTTGTCCGACGCTTTGCCCCATGGCACAGCTGTCACGCTCTGCGATATCGAGAAGATGGCGCCAGTGATGCCGGCCCATCTTGCAATATCGTTCTTTTCGACGCCGAAACTTGCAATCATCTCAGGCAGGTAGGGGAAGACGGATGTCAGAGCCAGAGGCTCGGCAAATCGAGCGACAGCTGCGGGGACATGTCAGTCATCACCATGATAAAGGGGCTGGTACCTTGTACAGGTTGTATTGTTTACGACTGGCCTAGCCGACGCAACTCTAGGTGATATCGAAGGAGTCTGTTATCAAGCGTGAGACGGGTACGCCCCCGGACTATCCTGGCCCCTATAGCCTCCCACGAAAAGATGCCCAGTATTACGACGAGCACTGGCTCTACTAAGAAGAAGAACCGCATAGAACATATTTTGACATTTATATAGCAAACAAGTGAGCAGGGACTTGACTTGGAAAGACAGCAAAGCGTACCTAGAATTGCGAGCTGCTTCACCGGCAGCTTCGGTGTATATCCCTTGGACCTCGCCATGACTCCTGCTGTCTATATAAAACCGTCTATAAAGAGGTCATTCGGACGAGGAGGGCAGAACCGCAGGGCGGATGGTATGGAAGTTGTAGTAAACCTTTTGGAGACATCCACTTTTTCAACTAATATCCAGTGGAGCAGGAAAGATGGGGAAAAAATGGCACGAATGGGGGACGGTAGGCTCGGTAGCAGAGACGACGAACTTGTCCGAATCCACTCGAGATCCAAAAACTCAGAGTCTATCTGGCAGAGACAAGACAACACTTCTGGAAGAAAACGAAGAGATGAGGCAAGCAAGACAGAACATGCAGAAAAGACGACGAGCAACTTCGCCCAACAGAAATAACAGAGGAGTCATGCGCGCAGAGGCTGACATAACAGAAGTACTGTGTAAAATTCGTCATTGGGATGGAATGCGCCTTTGCAGCGCCCGGCGCCGGCACGGCTTGGATGCTGAGTGGTCGAGGCGAAGGAAACTAATGCGAGGTTGACAGAACCCTTGCCAAGGTTGACCGGATAAACCGCCGTGGTAGGTGAAGTGAGCGCTCTGCTTTGCGTAGAATGATCCGGACCGGGTGTTCCTAGGCTGCTAGGTTAGAGCAGCCTCGAAGCCGGCCAATGGAGGGGATCCTTTCGGTCATCTATCACTTGTCTCTGCAGGTGTTAGTTGCCGCTTCGCCTTTCACCTGCACAAGTGCAACCCGCATTTTCCGTTGCGACCTGGTACTGCATAATAAAAACTGTCATAAACTGTCAGGACTGTCAAGTGGGTGTCGTGTGCCCTCCATCCAATGCGCATGGGGCCGTGGCGAGGACTCCGCAACCGGCCCCGGAGTGGGGCTGTGATCGGCTCAGGTGTGCCGGGGGCCAGTGCACCCCACCTTTCACTCCTCACCGTCCTGCCCCGTCCTGTGCTAAACAAAACCTTACGTGAGATCAGGAAGAACGGAGCCTGCCGGGAAGCTCTAAATATTGTGAGAATCTAGATGCAACTGCTCTTCATCATATGAGTCTTTGTCCTAGTTCATTCGCTTCTTCGTCGAGACGAGAAGACAATACGTTGAATAACGATTGACCAGGCAGGGTGACTTGGAATTACTGGCTGACCAATGAAGGGAGAGCCTGAACGACGTCAGTGGGGCATCAGTGGGGTTCCCGCATTAAGCCGCAACAGGCAGTCGAGATGGCGACTTCCATCTCGGGAGCTTGCGTCTCTCGTGACATCGCCAGAGGTCGCTCTGTCACAGTAGGAAAACCCGAGACAGCAACAGCATCAACAAGCCGTAAGTCTACCGTGTCAAAAAAGAGCCCCGAGGATTCCATTCTCCCTGGCGTTCAAACGCCAACTCACGGTCGAAGGCGCTGTTTGAGTTAGTCTGATGGTCTCATTATGTAAGTCAATCTCTACGTGCTTGCATCATTGAGCTCGCATCATTAGACAGACTCAATCATCTCACTTGGGTGTCCTGAATCGGTCCAGGTCTGGTTCACCGGTGTCTGGCGCGTGGTCGATACAACGTGGAGATCTTGTCTAACCCGGTCACAGAAGAAGCAAACAAGATGTCGGGTGAGAGTGAGCATACGCCGCTCCTCACAACGGTGAGGCTCGGTCCTCCCAGGAGACGATACCCGCACAACGTGCTCCGGCGATTCTGCACAATCGCCTTGTCATCCACGCTCATATGGTTCTTGCTCGCCTTCTTCGTGACCCTCATCTTTGACCCCGATGCCACACATTACCGCCCTCCCCACCACCACGACCCTGATGACTGGACCTGGCCTGGTTGCCGCGGGAGGAAGATCACTTACGAGCAGTTGAAGCAGATCCTGCTCGACACGCCAGACTCCAAGAAAGCCGAGGAATGGAGCCGCTACTACACCGCTGGAGCTCATATGGCGGGCCAGAACTACTCCCAGGCGCTCTGGACCAAGGAGAAGTGGGAGTCCTTCGGAGTGAGGTCTGAGATCACCACTTACGACGTCTACCTGAATCGACCGGTAGACCACCGGCTGGCCCTGCTTCACAAGACCGAGAAGAAGAGCGGCGTAACCGAGTGGAAGGTCGCCTACGAGGCGTCGTTGAAGGAGGATGTCCTCGACGACGATCCCACATCCGGTCTGGACAGCACCATCCCCACCTTCCACGGGTACTCCGCCAGCGGAAACGTGACGGCTCCGATCGTTTACGTCAACTACGGGACGTACCAGGACTTCGAGGACCTGATCAAGGCTAACGTCAGCTTGGAGGGCAAGATCGCTATTGCCCGCTACGGAGGCATCTTCCGCGGTCTCAAGGTGAAGCGCGCGCAGGAGCTGGGCATGATCGGGACCATTCTCTACTCAGACCCCGGCGACGACGGAGACATCACCGAGGAAAAGGGCTTGAAGCAGTACCCGGAAGGCCCCGCTCGGCAACCGAGCAGCGTGCAGCGGGGTTCGACCGAATTCCTGAGCATCCTGCCCGGGGACCCGACGACCCCGGGATACCCCTCCAAGCCCGGCGTCCCCCGCGCCCCCACCGAGAGCGTCATCCCCGTGATCCCGTCTATACCCATCTCCTACCAGGACGCCCTGCCCCTCCTGAAGGCGCTCAACGGCCACGGGCCCCGGGCCAAGGACCTCAACAAGTACTGGACCCGCAACGCCGGGCTCGGCTACCGCGGCGTCGATTACAACATCGGCCCGACCCCGGACGACGTCGTCGTCAACCTCTACAACGAGCAGGACTACATCACCACGCCCATCTGGAACGTCATCGGCGTCATCAACGGCACCATCCCCGACGAGGTCGTCGTGGTCGGCAACCACCGCGACGCGTGGATCGTCGGCGGCGCCGGCGACCCCAACAGCGGCAGCGCCGTGATCAACGAGGCCATCCGCGCCTTCGGCGAGGCCGTCGGGCGCGGCTGGAAGCCGCTGCGCACCATCGTCTTCGCCAGCTGGGACGGCGAGGAGTACGGCCTGATCGGCAGCACCGAGTGGGTCGAGGAGTACCTCCCCTGGCTGTCCGGCGCGAACGTGGCCTACCTCAACGTCGACGTCGGCGTCCGCGGCAAGGAATTCAGCGCCAAGGCCGCGCCCCTGCTCAACAAGCTCATCCGCTCCGTCACGGCCCAGGTTGCCTCGCCCAACCAGACCGTGCCCGGACAGACGGTGGCCGACCTCTGGGACGGACGCATCGGCACCATGGGCAGCGGCAGCGACTTCACGGCCTTCCAGGACTTCGCGGGCGTGCCCTCGGTGGACGTCGGGTTCGACGGCGCTGCTGACGACGCCGTGTACCACTACCACAGCAACTACGACAGCTTCTACTGGATGAGCCACTTCGGCGACCCCGGGTTCGTGTACCACCGCGCCATGGCGCAGGTGCTGGCGCTGCTGACGGCGGAGCTGGCGGACCGGCTCGTCGTGCCCTTCGGCGCCGGGGACTACGCCGACGCGCTGGGGGGTTACGTCCGGAAGGTCGAGGACGCGCTGCACGCAGCAGCACACTCCAACGCTGACTCCATCCCGGAGACAGAGGAGGAGATCTTCGCCCTGCGCTCCCGCGCGGGAGGCGACAACTCCGTCCCGCCGGCGGCCGGCACGTTCCCCTTCCCCTCGGCAGAGACCTCCTTCGCGCGCCTCTACTCCGCGGTGTGGAAGCTCAGCAAGGCTGGCCTGGCGCTGGACGCGCGCGCGGCGGAGCTGGAGGAGCGGGCGAGGGCGGAGGTCCCCTGGTGGAAGTGGCCGCGGCGCATCAGGCTGGGCCTGCAGATCCGCGCGGTCAATACCAGGTACAAGCTGCTGGAGCGAAAGTTCCTGCGCCCCGAGGGGTTGGATGGGAGGAGCTGGTTTAAGCATATTGTTTTCGCGCCGGGGTTGTGGACGGGGTATGCTGGTGGTGAGTCAACTTCTTTTCCATTCCTCTGCTTAGGTTGGGTGTTGGGTGATTTCCGGTTTTGCTAACGGGAGATACAGCTGTCTTCCCTGGCCTGATGGAGGCGATTGACGAGAGGGACGAGGAGCGGTTTAAGAAGTGGATTGATATCACTGAGAATGCGATTTTGAAGGCGGCCGAGAGTCTTTGATGTGGTAGTTGGTTTTGTCTTGGATTGATGAGTTGTCTAACTTTGAGCGAGGCATATACTGCAGCGGTTTTTGCGATATATATCACCGAGGACGATCTGATTCGAACCAGAAGTAACATTACTATCGCGCCATTTACCCATGGTATATTCAACTGTCAAGTCTCGGTGACAACCAATCACACGAAAATGCAAGTGCAATACCCAAGCCAGACCAGTCTTACAGTTTTATCCACCGCCAAGCCTTGGGAGTGACGAGCAGCGCTCTCCAACTCCCCCGCACGGTAGGAAAGCGCGCCC